>CAUYON010121180.1:0-30325 GCA_963573935.1 Arctocebus calabarensis
TCCCAGCTACTAGGGAGGCTGAGGCAAGAGAATCACTTAAGCCCAAGAGCTGGAGGTTGCTGTGAGCAGTGTGACGCCACGGCACTCTACCCAGGGCGATAAAGTGAGACTCTGTCTCTACAAAAAAAAAAAAAAAAGAATGCATTTGTGTTGCACATCAATTTTTAGGCTTCCCTAAAGAATATGTATGGTATGTTCTTTATGTCAAAAAGACTTTTTTTTTTTTTAAATTAATTTATTTATTTTTGCAGTTTTTGGCTGAGGCTGGGTTTGAACCCGCCACCTCTGGCATATGGGGCCAGTGCCCTACTCACTGAGCCACATGAGCCACCCCCAAAAAGACCTTTAAAGGGGAGAAAAACTCAAAACATTTTGTAGTTGGCTGTTTTAAATATCAGGTACCTAATAGCTTGTGGAGAGGCTATTGATATATAAAGTTCTTTTTGAGCAGCTTAAAAACTGAAGAAAGTATCACCCAATTGTTTTTAAATAGTTAATGCATTAAATTAGGAAATACCAGTTTAGTTTTTTATCCTTTCGTTGCCTGTGGGGTCCAGATATAGCCTGTTACCTTTTGTCGTGATTCTTTTCTTCCTTTATCAATACATTGCTAGTACTGTTTTTTTTAACCTGCCTTTCCTCCCTCAGCCAGCCCTTTCTGAGAGAAATCTTACTAACTGCTTGGGCTTTAGGTTCAATGGAAGAAGGAAATAAAACATGGAAAAATGCCTCTTATTTTATTTTATCTTTTTTTCTTTTGAGACAGAGTCTTAGTATATCACCCTCAGTAGAGTGCTGTGGTGTCACAGCTCACCACAACCTCAAACTCTTGGACTTCAGCAATTCTCTTGCTTCAGCCTCCTAAGTAGCTCGTACTATAGGCGCCCGCCCCAATGCCTGGCTATTTTCTTGTTGTACTTGTCGTTGTTTGGCAGTCCTGGGCTGGTTTTGAACCTGCTAGCCCTGGTGTATGTGGCCGCCACCCTACTCACTGAACCAGAGGTGCTGAGCCAGAAGAATGCCTCTTAAGACCCAAGGAGAATAGTGAACTCCCATGTAACCATCATTTAGCTTCAACACTAATCAAATTTTATCACTCCTATTGCAACATATCCTAGAAATCATATTATCTTACCAAAAGAAGTTCAGTATGTATCTCTAAATACGATGGGCATTTCCCCCTCCAAATCTATCATGCTATTATCACATTCATCATATTAACTGTAATTAACAAGTGATTCATCTCATTCTCAGTCCATATTCCAATTGCCCTAATTGTCTTAGAGAGGCCTTTTTATTGTTGGAAATAGATCAGATCCAAACAAGGTTACATATTGTGTTCGGTTACTTTTATTAACTAATAAATAGCCCTTTATTCTTGCTTCAGTTTATATGTTCAGAACATATAAACTTATGTTCTTAACCTGGAGTTCATTGGGTAAGTAGACTTCACAGGGTCCGATCTATTGAGACAGATTACAAAAGTTTATACAAACTTTTTTTATGAATAGTGAATCAAGCGTTTTTTTGTTTGTTTGTTTGTTTTCCCCCAGTCAATGAAAGGGTAACTTTATTGAGGGCCCTGGGCCATAGGGAGGCTGCCCTGTGGAGAAAGGAAGGGCCTTATTTGTCCTTCTTGGGGTGCAAATTGTTGGTGTGGCCACACTTCTTCTTGCAGCAGTTGATAGCACAGGGGTGCGGGCAAGCATAACATTTGCAGTAGATCTTCTTGTTGCATTTGTACTTCTGGAAAAGCTGGCAGAGGGAAGGCTCTCAGACGACGCACCAGGTGCGGTTGTAGACTCTTTCTGGATGTTGTAATCTGAAAGAGTGTGGCCACCTTTGAGCTGTTTGCCTGCAAATGGTATTTTGAACTATGAATCATGGTATATGAACTATGCTGCTGATAATAAAAATAATGCTGATGCTGCTGATTAGGTAGAATGCCCTCATTATCTTAGATTTTGGCTTTGACATTTTCAATGGGGTCGCTGGGCTTGGCCTCAAGGGTGATGATCTTGCCCATCAGGGTCTTCACAAAGATCTGCATCTCTGCGTCAGATTGGTTGCCTTTTGAACAATTACCTAGTTCTGTGACACAAAGTAAATTAGGAACCACTGATGTACACTTTCTGGAATCATTGAACACATTTACTTATTTATTTTTTTGAGACAGAGTCTCAAGCTGTCACCCTGGGTAGAGTGCCACGGCATCACAGCTCACAGCAACCTCCAACTCTTGAGCTTAAGTGATTCTCTTTCCTCAAACTCCCAAGTAGCTGGGACTATAGGCGACCGCCACAACAGCTGGCTGCTTTTTGGTTGCAGTTGTCTTTGTTGTTTTAGCTGGTCCAGGCCGGGTTTGAACCTGCCAGCCCAGGTGTATGTGGCCCGGCTCTACCCACTGAGCTACAGGTACTGCCATTGAGCAGACTTAGATAATTTTTCACAAAGGTTTCTGAAACACATCTAAAATTTAGTGATTACTTTTATGTTTTAGGTCAGCCAGACTTGCAGGACAATATATGATACCTTTAACTTTTGTCTTGTTTTGTTTTATAAAATAGTGAACTAGAACTTGTTGGAAAAACCTATTTAATTACTATGTGCATGGTTCTTTCTAGCTAAAAATAATATGGATGAAAATATGGATGAATCAGATAAAAGAAAAAGTCCACAAAGTCCAAAAAAAATAAAAACAGAGCTCGATTCTGAGAAAGATGAGGTAAAAGATTCAGATGCTACAAAAGGGGCAGACCAAAATGAAATGGATATCTCAAAGATTACTGAGAAGAAGGATCCAGGTAAGGAGAGTGAGTGTGGAAGGCAGCCTGGGGGTGATAAGAATGCACTGGATCAGGTTCCTACAGCAGGAAAGATACTGCATTTTATTTGATAACAGCCTTATTGAATCATAGTTCATATACCATACAGTTCACCCAGAGAAAGTGGAAATTTAGTGGCTTTTAGTATGTTCACAGAATTTAACCATTATCACAATTTTAGAACATTTTCATAATCCAAAACAAAACCCTCATACCCAGTAGCAGTTAATTCCTAATCCCTCCCTAAATGGCCTCTGCCCATCAACTTATTCCTGTCTCTATTGATTTGCCTATTTTGGACATGACATTTAAGTGGAATCAGACGATGGGGTCCTTTGTGGCTGACTTCTTTCATTTAGCATGTTTTCAAGGTCATTCATGTTGTAGCATGTCTCAGATTCTTTATTCCTTTTTATTTTTAAATAATATTTCATTGTGTGGATATGTCACATTTTATTTAATCATCAGTTAGTGGATATTAGGCTATTTTCACATTCTGGCTATTAAGAATAATGCTGCTATGAACATTCATGGAAATGTTTTTTGTGGAGATATTTTCACTTCTCTTGGAGATTTACCTAGGAGAGGCATTACTGGATCATATGGTAACTCTGTGTTTAATCTCTTGAAGAACTTACATTGTCTTGTGTGGGAGCTAGTTAATGTATGTGCCAAAAGATATTTTAGAACTGTAAAAGACTATGTATACATAATTACCCATGAAGGTAACAGAGTGTACAATAGCCTGTTATGTACTAAGTAGGTTTTTATTGTGACAGTCCATCATTTTTAGATAATAACCAGAATATTTAAATATTTGGAGTATATGAATTTAACCTTTTATGTAAAATTTAGCCTTGTCCGTTGACCAATTTTAATCAATTGTCAGGAACTTTGATATATATAGATAATTATATTTAAGTTCTAGAGTGAAAATGAGAAAAGTAGTTATTTTTTGAAATAAAAATAGTCTCATGATTCCTCATTTCAGAGTAAAAATTGCATCTTTATAACTTTTTTTTAACAGATGGAAAAGAACTTTTAGATTTTGACAATGATAAATCTTTCAAAGAAGAACCAATGGAAATAGATGATGATGTGAAATCAGAGTCACATAAAAATTGCCAGGAAAGTTCTCAAGTAGATGTGGTCAATGTCAGTGAGGGTTTTCACCTAAGGACTACTTACAAAAAGAAAACAAAATCATCCAAACTAGATGGACTTCTTGAAAGGAGAATTAAACAGTTTACACTGGAAGAAAAACAGCGCCTTGAAAAAATGAAGTTGGAGGGTGGAATTAAGGGCACAGGAAAGACTTCTACAGGTTCTTTGAAAAGTCTCTCCGAGTCAACAACAACAACAAAAGCAAAAGAAGGGTGTCAGAATGACTCGCTTAGACAAGAACAGAGTCCTGATATAAATCGTGATAAATCTGAGGCGTCAGTTCAGGGATGTTCACAAAGTGATTCCTCAGTCCTTGGACTCAGTGGTCCTAGTCATGCTACAAACAAACATTACCCAAAAGACCAGGTGTTAGATGATGGTTCCCTTCAGAAATCAGAAACAAATTGTCAGAAACAAAATTCTGTTGAAAATGACATAGAAGAGAATCTCTTGGTCCCTGCCAGTAAAAGCCAGGAACTCAGTAAGATTAAAACAAAAGGAAATGATTTTTTCATTGATGACTCTAAACCATCCAGTACAGATAATATTGGTACTTTGATCTATAAGAACAAAACACCACTTACACAGGAGGAAAATGACACCATTCTTTCCTCTAAGAGTACTTTGCTTTCATCAGTTTCTAAAAGTATCAGTGACAGAGATGCCCCATCTGTTTCGAAAACAATGGACTTCGAAGGAAAACTGGGATGTGACTCTGAATATAATAGCACTTTGGAAAATAGTTCTGATACTATGTCTATCCAAGATAGCAGTGAGGAAGATATGATTGTTCAGAATAGCAATGAAAGTATTTCTGAAAAATTCATAACTCAAGAACAAAGTATTGAAGGTTTGGAGCCATTGAAATGTGAGTTTCTTTCTAAGTCCACTGGAAACTGTGATGGCAGGTTGCAGGGTAAGGTAACTGAAGCAAATGGTAAAAAACCAAGTCAGCAGCAGAAGGTAGAAGAGAGACCAATTAATAAATTCATTGATCAAATAAATCTGAAAAATAGCACAGACAAAAAGAATAATGAAAATCGAGAGTCCGAAAAGAAAGGACAGAAAACAAGTACATTTCAAATAAATGGAAAAGATAATAAACCTAAAGTATATTTGAAAGGTGAATGCTTGAAGGAAATCTCAGAGAGTAAAATAGTAAGTGGTCATGTTGAACCAAAGGTTAATAATATAAATAAAATAATCCCTGAAAATGATGTTAAATCATTAACTGTTAAAGAACCTGCTGCAAAGCCATTCATTAATGGAGACATCATCATGGAAGATTTTAATGAAAAAAACAACTCAGAAACAAAATCATGTTTACTGCGTTCTTCAGATGCTGAAGGTGACTACCAACATAGCCTTGAGGCAGTGCCATCAACCAAAGATTCTGACAGAACACGGACTAACACACCTCCACCATCTTGTCCAGAAAGCAATTTGGTCAATCAGGTAGAAGATATGGAAGTTGAAACCTCAGAAGTTAAGAAGGTTACTCCATCACCAGGTACTTCTGGAGAGGAATCTAATCTGAGTAACGATTTTATTGATGAAAATGGTCTGCCCACCAACAAAGATGAAAATGTCAATGGAGAATCTAAAAGAAAAACAGTCATCACAGAAGTTACCATGATGACATCCACTGTGGCCACAGAATCAAAAACTGTGATCAAGGTAGAAAAAGGAGATAAGCAAACTGTAGTCTCCTCTACAGAAAACTGTGCCAAATCCACTGTCACCACCACCACCACAACGGTAACAAAACTTTCCACACCCTCCACTGGCAGCAGTGTAGACATCATCTCTGTAAAGGAACAGAGCAAAACCGTGGTCACCACAACAGTGACGGACTCTCTGACCACCACAGGAGGCACACTGGTAACATCCATGACTGTGAGCAAAGAGTATTCAACAAGGGACAAGGTGAAACTGATGAAATTTTCAAGACCAAAGAAGGCTCGTTCAGGTACAGCTTTGCCATCCTATAGAAAGTTTATTACCAAGAGCAGCAAGAAGAGCATATTTGTTTTGCCTAATGATGACTTAAAAAAGTTGGCCAGAAAAGGAGGAATCAGAGAAGTCCCGTATTTTAATTATAATGCAAAACCTGCTTTGGATATATGGCCATATCCTTCTCCTAGACCAACCTTTGGTATCACTTGGAGGTATGTACTTTAAAATGTATTTGGGGGAGGAAGTTTTAAAATAATTACCTCATAAAAGTACTTATTTTTTTTAAAACAATGAGATAATCGAAGACAGGGAAGCATATATTTAATGGCCATAGTTAATAGTGGAATTAAGGTACAGGAAACTTAAAACTCAGCTACCTGGTAGGTACTAAAGTCTCCCTGGTAGGGAAAAGTGTTTAAAGACTTAAAATTTAAGGGAAACCTTTAAAATGAAATTCAGTAGTACTTTCACAAGACAAAAGGAATATGTTGACCTGGTTTAGTGGCTCACACCTCTAACCCTAGCACTCTGGAAGCCTGAGGTAGGAGGATTGCTTGAGGTCAGGAGTTTGAGACGAGCCTGAGCAAGAGCAAGACCCCTAACTCTACTAAAAATACAAAAAGTAACCAGGTGTGGTAGCACATACCTGTAATCTCAGCTTCTCAAGAGGCTGAGGCAGGAGGATCGCTAGAGCCCAGGAGTTTGAGGTTATAGTGAGCTATGATGATGCCATTGGACTCTAGCCAGGGTAGCAGAGTCTCTCTCTGTCTCCAAAAAAAAAAAAGGAATATGTCAAATGTGATTGTTTTTGTGGTCTAACTTTCCAAGTTATTGCCATATTTGCTCTGGAACAAGATAATCACAGAATTGGATAATCACCAGTTTTCTGGAATGTTTGTATTTTATTTCTGTTGGGTAATTCAATAAAACATAAGACATAAGGAAATACACCTGTAAATTTCATGAAGCTCATCATAATGCAGAAACCTTCCTTATATAATTTATTTGCATGATGACCATTTGGTTTGGAGTTCTCTGTTATTTATATATGAATGGGTAATATCTACATTCCTTAGGAATTTTTAAAAATCAGAAACAGTCCTAATTTAAAATTTCCTGGGCACTTTAGGCTTGGGGGTAAGTCCTAAGTATATAGCATTGGCAGTTATAAAATCATATGGTTTTATATTGTCAAGGGATCTTAGAAATTTGTAGATGTGCGATAATTTGCCTCTGGCTGCACAGTGACAGTTAGGAATAGTGCCCAGTTTTTATAAATCCCAGTGTGGTACTTTATCTGCTATATCACATTTCACGTATTTGTCCTTGCTTTTTCCTTTTTCATGTCCCTGTCTTTTATCTTTTCACCTTTATGATTGAGAAGGATGGACCATAAACGTTGAAAACACAGGAGTTCTGGGAACATCCTTAGGAGTCAGTAATGATCGTAGTTGCATTTAGATTTTGCTAGGATTCTGAAATTATTTCAGGGAGTTGCTGAGCAAACTTCATTTCTTTTTAGGCTTCATTTCTGTGTGTCTTTTAATATGTTTCCAAGTTCATTGAGTTAAAAGTCACACTTTTTTTGTTTCCTTTATAATACAATCAGTATTAGATCAAAAAAGAATGTAGATATGTGATCTCTACAAAGGAATTAATTTATTAATACAACCATAGCTTGTTTGACCAAGTTTTTTATAACTCATCTTTTGATTTGAAATAAAATAATCATCACTCCATTACACATTCAATAGAGACAGCTGAAAAGTACAATTTCTCTGCAGGGCCTGCAATGAAGGATTTGCAGAATCCTGCAGGGAATCAAGGAACTCTTCATTACAGTTCATGGATTTATAGGATTACTCTGCACTTTTCTGCTTTCTTCATTGAGAGTGGTCCCAAAATGTATCCTTGACTGTCCTGCAGGTAACTTCTTTCCCACTGGAAAAGTTACTATGTACAAATACTTTAATTAAAATGACCTGGCAGTTGTGGAGGCCAACCTTTCTACTTTTTTGTATTCTGAAATAGATGGGTAGGCTCAACTGGGAAGCACTCACCTCTGAGCTCTCCAGGAGAACCAGGCCCTGGTCCTGATCAAGTGCTGCTCAGGGCCCTGTTCTACACGGCTGAGTTTCAGGCACCCTGAGTGATAATGTTTTAGTGTGCACTGTGGCACAATTTGTATTATTTAATTTCTCATTTTTAATGGAAGGGAATACCTTCCCGTACATTTTAAATAGAAACTGCCTTCAAATACATGCTAACATCTTAATTTGCTGAAACCAATTTTAGAGAAGCATGATCTCATCTATCTAATGGAGGCATGGGTAAATAAATATATAAATTGTTCTTGACTTCAGAATGCGTTTTTGAAAATCATATTACTACTAAAAAACCATGCATGTGAAATACGATTTTGTACTAATACTTGAATAAAATGTCTGGTGATTAGGGACTCAGAATGCCAAAGGCACATGTATGATCTTTATTATCTAATCTTAAGGCTGAGGAGTATTGAAAACTTGTCTCACAGGCTCATTAGGGCCTCCCTCCCTCCACACTGTTCCCGTGTACTTGTTTCCCCAGGGCCTGCTCCTTTAACACTTTGGACCAGCAGTTGTCCTTTGCATGATGCTGCCATAGGGGTCCTCCTAAAATGAGGATTGACCTCATAGTTTTATTCTGAAAACTAAGGGGCTTGCAGGGAAGGGAGTGGAGAGGAAGGGAAAGCAGTTGTCACATGTCGATGATGTCTGTAAGAGGTACTTCACAACTCATCCAATACAGAGTACATCTCAGAGGCCTTAATATACATAACTTTTAATGCTCTTCTTTAATCCTTCAGTTTAGTGCAGCATATTCTGGCTTCTGCCTTCCTCTGCCATGCCAGCTTCATCTATTTCTGCACCTCTATGCCCCTTCCCTCCAGCTATAACACACTGGATACAGTTTCCAAGAAGTGTGTGTTCTTACACACTTGTTCCTTAGAATATTTATGTATACCCCTCGCCTTTAGTCAGCCCTTATAAAATTCTTAATTTGTCCTGTAAGACTTCAGCAAAGTGGGAGCCTGAGGCGGGTGGATTGCTTAAGCTCACAAAGTTCAACACCAGCCTGAGCAAAAAACAAGATGCCCCCGTCTCTACTAAAAAATAGAAAATTCGAGGCAAGAGGATCACTTGAGCCCAAGAGTTGGAGGTTGCTGTAACCTATAACACCAAGGCACTCTACCCAGGATGACAGCTTGAGGCTGCCTCCCTCCCCCACCCCAAAAACACTCCAGCAAAGCTCTGTTCCCTTTCTCTGAGCCAAATCAGATGCCCCTCCCTTGTACTTTTTCTCTTATAGTTCCTTGAGAACAGAGAGACAGACGTCGTTCACTTGTGTGTCCTTAGCTCCTTTAACATAGTCTAACACATAGAAGATGCTCAAATAATTTTTGAATGAATGATTGAATGAGCAAGCCAATAGGCATGACGTGGGTCTCTACACACCACCCCGCCCCCCCCCGCCATGTTATTAAATATTTCCATTTTAAAAATAGGGATGATTTAAAGTTATGATTTTACCTCAGAGTGATTGGGGGCAGAAGAGAGAGAATGAGGATAAACTTTTCTTTCCAAATAAATGTTTATTTTCTTTCTCTCATGAAACACAAGTTCCATAGGGATTTCTGTTGGTAGTCTGAAAGCACCAGACACTTTGCCTTCTCTGGATACCCCTGCATTAGTTAACATTTCCCCTCTAATTCAGGAGTTCTGTCTAGGTCAGACAATTTATAGTGTAGTAAGTAACACCACAAAAAAATGGTGTCACATGGAGAGAAGAGAAGCTGCAGCAGCTTTTTAGGTTAGAGCTTTCAAAGAATTGCCTTACAAATACAATGTGTTCTAAGGTTTACATTTTACTTACGTTGAAGGAAGAAATTCTTTTCATTTTACATGCTTTTATCTACACTGTAATTAGCAGTGTGTTCATTTAAGTAGTGTGAAAATGTCAACAGAGTATTTTAATTAACATAGACCCTAATGGAGAATTGACAGCCTACAGCTGCTTTAAAATGTCTTATAGTGAATTCAATTTTAGACCATGCTATTCATTATAGTTGAATGAATTCCTTTTGAAATGTGTTTTTAGTGTTATTTTTTAAAAGAATATCAAAAAGATTTAATAGTTTTACATATGATGCTTGGAAAAAACACAAACATGAATGGACATTACAAAGACAAAACAAAACAACCTCCAACCCCAAAGCCAGAGAGATTTATTTGTCTTCTTTTAGTAACTAATACAGTATTACCCTTTTTGTAGTGATATTTTATTATTCGGTGTAGGATTCCAAACTACACTAATATTAAAGTTTTACTAGTATTAGCAGTTTTCATCATTTAGCAGTTCATGTTTTGAAGCCTTCACTATTCAGATGGATACAAAATTTTCTGTTCATCTGGAAAAGTCTTAGATTTTCTAGGTGTTTTTTATTTGCTTTTTGAGAAAATTTAAATATTTCTACGTTTTCCATTTTAACAAAAATAAATCAGTCATGATTTTTCCTTTTTGAAAACTCCTTTATCACATTTAATAGCAATTATTTCTCTGCATTTGCTCTTCATAATTTTTATAACATTTTAGAATTAAGTTAAATTTATAAAATTGTCATAAATTATTACTGTATCAACCTTACTATGGAACATGGATACTTTCTGAATTTATTTGGCATTTAAAGTAAATGGAGACTATTTTTAAGCGTTAGATGTATGTTATGCCTATGAACAAAAAGGTTCTTTTTTTAAGGGACATAATACCAGAATCTTATAAAATTATGTTATAAATACTGAATTTATAATAAGGATAAGAAACACAATCCTTCAGTAGAAAGCGTGTTTATATACATGTGTATATAAGTGTATATATGGATTTCTTGGGTTTTTCTTTCAGGTATAGACTTCAGACTGTGAAGTCCTTGGCTGGAGTGAGCCTGATGTTACGGTTACTGTGGGCAAGTTTGAGATGGGATGACATGGCAGCCAAGGCTCCTCCAGGAGCAGGGACTACACGGACAGGTAATCAGGGTACATTATTACTGAAGTTTAAGGATAAAACTTGACCATTCACTGACTTTTAAGCACCTTTGTTACTTACTTTAAAAAATGCTCATGTCTTAGACATACAGCTTTGCTAAAGTCTGACACATGCTATGAAATCTGGGGATGGGGAAGTCAGTCTCGTTATAAGGTGAGTCACTTATTCATGAACCAATCTTCTTTTTTTTTTTAAATTAAGATAGTTTATTATTATGGAATGTAAGTCATAAACTACGACTTCTAGTACCCTGTGTGTGCTGGTTTTATCCTAGGCATTTTATTGTTTTGACAGAGTATTGCCACCAGGAGCTAAGATGCACCTAGCAGGATTTTGTTCAGTTTAGAAATTTTCAGGGAAGAAGAAACTCAGTATTATTTCAGTCTAATAGTGATCCTGTAGTCATTAATTAATTAAATGTTTCTAAAAGTGATTTCCAGGCATGTCTCTTTTAAAACACCAGATGTTATGCCTTTTTCATCTCTGAGTATTTTAGGTGGTTATTAATACTTTTTGAATTAAATCACCATAGAAACATCTGAAACTGAAATCACAACAACTGAAATAATTAAAAGGAGAGATGTTGGTCCTTACGGCATTCGATCTGAATATTGTATCAGGAAAATTATTTGCCCCATTGGAGTTCCAGAAGCACCAAAAGGTAAGAAGTGGAAGGAATTCTATTCTTCCATTATTAACCTGTTAGCCACATGAAATTTGATTATAATTACTTCCTTAACTCTATTCAATTTATGAAAAACATTTTTTCAGGCTGGGTGCTATGGCTCATGCCTATAATCCTAGCATTCTGGGAGGCCAAGGTGGGAGGATCGCTTGAGCTCAGCCTGAGCAATAGCGAGACCCCACTCCTCCCACCCCCGTCTCTAAAAACAGCCAGGCATTGTGGTGGGCAATTACATAGTCACGGTTACTTGGGAGGTTGAGGCAAAAGGATCACTTGAGCCCAGGAATTTGAGGTTGCTGTAAGCTAGCTGATGCCATGGCATTCTACCCAGGGCAACAGAGACTGTGTCTCAAAAAACAAAACCACAACATTTTCCCGCAAGTAACTATTGGTTTAAAAAGTGATACTTAAGCAATATACATACCAGGATTGAATTAGGCACATATTGATGCATACAGGTATTGTGCCAAGCCTAGACCATAGTAATATCTCTTGTAATTAAAATGTGAGGAATTGATTGACACCACACCGTCACCTCCAAGGAGGCAGCCACCTTGTCTGTCTGGTTTGTTACAGTCCTGGCACCTAGTGCAGAGTCTGACATGTAAGTGGTCAATAAAAGCTTGTTGACTCAAGAGTTAAAGCTATTTTGAAATACTTCAGTGCTTAGGTAGAAATGATAATAAGAGTTATTCAGGGAACATTTATAAATATATGTATAATAGGCATTGAGTAGCACATATATAGGGTAATGAAATTTGGCCTCTGTTCTCAAGGAAGCAAAGAAAAGGCTATAGTATTATGATATCAAATGTTAATGTGTTGCAGTAAGATAAGAAAGAATAATAAATGGTAAATAACAGAAAAGAAACAAGATTAACATTATTTTGCAGTTAATTATGCACGTCTGTCTAGAAAATTTCATGAGAACCCAAAGTATCAACACTAAAAAGAATTCATTGTGGTCTCCAAACTGAAAAGATGTAAATAAACAAAAGTCAGTAATTTTATGTAAACAGTAAAAATATTTAGGAAAAATCTAATTAAGAAATATATAGCAACTTGGGAGGTTGAAGGAGGAGGATCACTCAAATCTAGGCACAGGAAGCTATAATCATGTGTCTGCACTCCAGCCTGGGTGACAGAGTGAGACTCCATCTCTTAATAAGAAAAAGAAAAGAAAGAATAAAAGGCAGAGTAGAGTAGTGGTAAGAGAAACCATTTGGCCTATAAATAGTCTTTATACCATCTGAACCTTTAAGAAGAAAAATTTTGCCAACTGCTGCTTTTTATGATAGAAAATGCCAGAAGTACCTAATGTTTGAAGCAGTTTTGCTTTTAAAATACTCTGATTTATTTTCCAAAGAAACACCTACCCCTCAGAGGAAAGGTCTTCGATCAAGTGCATTGCGACCAAAGAGACCAGAAACACCCAAGCAAACTGGCCCTGTTATTATTGAAACCTGGGTAGCAGAAGAAGAGCTGGAATTATGGGAAATCAGAGCATTTGCTGAGAGGTAAGGAAATAGTTAACACTTGCCAGATAGTTGAAGATTTTATCTTTTCAGAACTAAATTATCACTTGAATGGTTTATTCAGTACTCCTAGTGAATTTTATTCCACCTTTTGATTTTTTTTTTTTTTTTTTTTTTTTTGCAGGTTTTGGCCAGGGCTGGGTTGGAACCCACCACCTCGGTACATGGGGCTGGCACCCCACTCCTTTGAGCCATAGGCGCTGCCCCCACCTTTAGATTTTTAACGCTAGCTATATATAGTTTATTAAGGTCCTATTTGTGATTTTTAATGTTTTATCCATTTTTCAATTTCTTTTTTATTTTATTTTATTTTATTTTTTTGAGACAGAGCCTCAAGCCATCACCCTGAATAGAGTGCTATGGCATCACAGCTCACAGCAACCTCCAATTTCTGAGCTCAAGCAAGTCTCTTTCCTCTGCCTCCCAAGTAACTGGGACTATAGGTGCCCGCCACAACGCCTGGCCTTTTTTTTTTGGTTGCAGCCGTCATTGTTGTTTGGCAGACCTGGGCTGGATTCGAACCTGCCAGATGTACGTGTCTAGCACCTTAGCCCGTTGAGCCACAGGCACCGAGCTGCATTTTTCAATTTCTAATTAACTTAAATATATATATATATATATATATATATTTTTTTTTTTTTTTTTTTTTGCAGCTTTTGTCCGGGGCCAGGTTTGAACCTGCCACCTCCGGTATATGGAGCCGGCACCCTACTCCTTTGAGCCACAAGTGCCACCCAACTTAAATATTTTTAAATTGAAATAATTTCATACCTTTTTTTATGATGTAAAAGTCAATCAGATTCCATTTACATTAGATGCCAAATGCTTAACAGGGTAGTTTCTGATAAGTTCTTCCTTTTATTTCTACAGAGTGGAGAAAGAAAAGGCACAAGCAGTTGAGCAACAGACTAAGGTTAGTGAACAGAAATGGGGGGGGACTTTAAGGCCCAATTGAGGGGTCCCCTAAAACAGCAGCAGTTGCTTATCCAACAGGTGAAGGAGTTGGTACTGGTCCAACCTGACAAATTTACATTGTAGCCCAATTTCTGCAGACTAAGAGCACAGTAATTATATATTCATGTGGTTTTTCTTTTTTTTTTCTTTTTTGAGACAGAGTCTCACTATGTTGCCCTTGGTAGAGTGTGGTGGCATCACAGCTCACAGCAACCTCCAATTCTTGAGCTTAAGCAATTCTCTTGCCTCAGCCTCCCGAGTAGGTGGGACTACAGGCACCCCCCCACAATGTCTGCCTATTTTTCTGTTGTAGTTGTCCATTATTACTTAGCTGGCCCTGGGCTGGGTTTGAACTCACCAGCCCCAGTGCATGTGGCCAGTGCCCTAGCCACTGAGTTACGGGAGCAGAGCCTTGTGTGTTTTGTTTTTTTTTTTTTT
Organism: Arctocebus calabarensis; assembly: GCA_963573935.1. Taxonomy (NCBI): domain Eukaryota; kingdom Metazoa; phylum Chordata; class Mammalia; order Primates; family Lorisidae; genus Arctocebus; species Arctocebus calabarensis. The sequence continues at coordinate 14,643 of CAUYON010121180.1, forward strand.
TTTTGAGACAGAGCCTTAAGCTGTCACTCTGGGTAGAGTGCCATGGTATCCCAGCTCACAGCAACCTGGAAATCCTAGGCTCAAGTGATTCTCCTGCCTCTACCTCCCAAGTAGCCAGGATTACAGGTGCCAGCCCCAAAGCCCACCTTGAACCACAGGCACTGAGCCGCCTTGTGTGGTTTTTTAAAAATGTTATCACACATACACCTGATTTTTTTTTTTTCTTTTCTGAGACAGAGTCTCACTATGTCGTCCTTGGTAGAGTGCCATGGCGTCACAGTTCACAGCAACTTACAACTCTTGGGCTTAAGTGATTCTCTTGCCTCAGCCTCCCGAGTACCTGGGACTACAGGTGCCTGCCACAATGCCCCACTATATTTCTGTTATAGTTGTCAATTGTTTAGCTGGCCCCGGGCTGGGTTTGAACCCACCAACCTTGGTGTATGTGGCCAGCATGATAACCACTGTGCTATGGGCACCGATCCGTGATTATTATTTTATTTATTTATTTATTTAGAGACAGAGCCTCAAGCTGTCACCCTGGAGAGAGTGCTGTGGCATCACAGCTCACAGCAACCTCCAATTCCTGGGCTCAAGCGAGTCTCTTGCCTCCACCTCCCAAGTAGCTGGGACTACAGGCGCCCACCAAAATGCCCGGCCATTTTTTGGTTGCAACCATCATTGTTGTTTGGCGGGCCTGGGCTGGATTTGAACCCACCAGCTCAGGTGTACGTGGCTGGCGCTTTAGCCCGTTGAGCCACAGGCGCCGAGTCGATCCGTGATTATTATTAATTGAAAATAGTTTTTGTAGATGCGCCAAACTGTTGTTTTACAAAAAGTGTACATATTTGGAGGACATTTGAAATAAGATTTCTATTATTTATTGTCTTTATGATTTCATGGGTAATTTCTGGAAATAATTTTTCCCTATAAAATTTCAATGTGGAAAATCTCTAGTCGATGAAAAAGCAGATTGTACTAAAACTGTTGTTGTCTTTATGATTTCATGGGTAATTTCTGGAAATAATTTTTCCCTATAAAATTTCAATGTGGAAAATCTCTAGTCAATGAAAAAGCAGATTGTACTAAAACTGTAAAAGTTTGTTATCATTGATGATCATAAAGCTGCTGATGATTTCTTAGCATTTTCGTATTACAGATACTATACCATATGAGCCTGCATATTGAGACCCAAATAAAACATCCTTACTTCTATTTCTATTGAGAAGATAACCTACAAAATCTTTTAGCCATCTTGAACATACAAACTTCAAATATGTAGGTGAAATAGATTATTTTAAAAATCATATGTAGGCTCGGCGCCTGTGGCTCAACAGTCTAATGCGCCAGCCACGTACACCTGAGGTGATGGGTTCGAATCCAGCCTGGGCCCGCCAAACAACAATGATGGCTGCAACCAAAAAATGGCCGGGCGTTGTGGCAGGCGCCTGTACTCCCAGCTACTTGGGAGGCGGAGGCAGGAGACTTGCTTGAGCCCAGGAATTGGAGGTTGCTGTGAGCTGTGATGCCAAGAACTCTATCCAGGGTGACAGCTTGAGGCTCTGTCTAAAAAAAAAAAAAAAAAAAAATCACATGTAAACCAAATTATTTGTCTCAAACTAATTTTTTGCCCTAACATTTTGTAAAACATTTTCCCAAATTCTTAAGGATAGGCCCTTATCTTCACTTATGATTAAAATTGAAGATAGCAGCACTTTTGGATTGTATGTATGATGCTGTCACAGGAAATTTACCCCCAGGCACGCATACTTATTCATGTAACAGCTGGTTAGTTTTTTTTTTTTCTTCTTGTTACTTATGGATGTGTTTTGTCATTTCTACAATACAAATTTTACTTTTTGAAATTTCTTTAAAGTGCTTATTTGCAAAGATACCCAGCACTTCAATTTTAAAGGCTTACTCAATTCCCCAATAAATACTAAATATGTGTTTGATTTCCTTGACTCTTTTTTAGGTAGTTCAGTTGATGGCATTTCTAAGTATTCAAAACTAAATTTCTTTTCTTCTAGGGAATGAGAAATTATGTAAAAGTATTCCACACCATATTCATGTATATCAGGTATATACAAAAGTAGTACTAAAAATAATTAATGGCTGTGATATCGTGGGTAAGCCGTTTGCCATGACAGGAGATAATAAGCATTGGAAATTGATCTTAGTAAACATCCTAGCTCCACGATTAACTGACTAGCTCTGTGACTTCTAGCCAGTTATACAACCTCTCTGAGCCTCAATTTCTTCATTTTATGAGATAATGAAAGTAAAGCACCTGCCACCGGATTTACAGTAAATCTCCCTTGTTTTTACAGGTCTATATCATCAGATCACTATTGAAAAGCTGGCAGAAAATTTTAGCAGTCTATAATAAAAGATACTTAGATTGTTTTTAATAATCCTATAGTTTAAAGATCAATATTATACCAATTAATACCATTCTATATAAAATAGTAAAATATTTTTCTGTAAAAAGGTTTGAATGAATAATACAAGAAGTCTGGAAAATTGGTTTATGATTTTCAGCTTGCTTGATCATGGTTTTGCCAACTTGAATAGTGATATTTACTATTGACATGCTCTTTATGATTGAATGAACTAGTGTTACAGTAAATAGAAGCATTTTACAGCTCCTTTCAGTTGATCTGTGCTTTGAATCTCACCACTGAGCAGCTTGTTGTTCCTTTCTCCTATTAGATTACCTATATCTATTTTCTTTTCTTTTTTTTTTTTTTGCAGTTTTTGGCCAGGGCCGGGTTTGAACCTAACACCTCTGGTATATGGGGCTGGTGCCCTACCCACTGAGCCACAGGCACCCCCCATCTATTTTATTTCCATTCAAAGCGCTTGGATATTTACACAGGCCAGAAAAACTTGATTATAAATTTGTAATTTTTTTGTTCGTATATTTTCTATTATGAGCAACTTAGTACTTTTTTTTTTTTTTTTTAAGACAGAGCCTCAAGCTGTCACTCTGGTGAGAGTGCTGTGGCATCACAGCTCATAGCAACCTCCAATTCCTCTGCCTCCCAAGTAGCTGGGACTATAGGCGCCCGCCATAATGCCCGGCCAATTTTTGGTTGCAGCTGTCATGGAGCTGGTGGGCCCAGGCTGGATTTGAACCTGCCAGCTCAGGTGTATGTGGCTGGTGCCTTAGCCGCTTAAGCTACAGGCGTCCAGCCTTTTTTTTTTGAGACAGCCTCAAGCTGTCACCCTGGGTAGAGTGCCATGTCATCACAGCTCACAGCAACCTCCAGCTCCTGAGCTCAAGCGATTCTCTTGCCTCCGCCTCCCCAGTAGCTGGGACTACAAGCGCCCACCACAACACCCGGCTATTTTTTGGTTGTAGCCGTCATTGTTATTTGGCTGGCCCGGGCTGGATTCCAACCCGCCAGCTTAGGTGTATGTGGCTGGTGCCTTAGCCGCTTAAGCCACAGGCACCGAGCCACAACTTAGTACTTTTAATGAAGCATATGTGGTATAGGTACGTGAAAACATTGTCCGCATCAAGAAATTACATTTAGGGGCAAATTATATGGGCATATTTTCTTTTCAGAAGTAAAATATCTTCTAAATTTAGTTCAGTTTCTTAGGGTGAGAGAAATTATGCCTAGACTTCTTACAGAATGGTATTGTTTTTATCTGGAACTATTTTAGTTCATGTTTTCTCTTGGTGACTTTTTTAGAAGCGATTGGAGCAGCAAAAGCCTACAGTGATTGCAACTTCCACTACTTCCCCAACAAATAGTACAACCAGTACCATCTCTCCAGCGCAGAAAGTTATGGTGGCCCCAATAAGTGGCTCAGTTACAACTGGAACCAAAATGGTACTAACTACTAAAGTTGGATCTCCAGCTACAGTAACATTCCAGCAAAATAAGAACTTCCATCAAACTTTTGCCACATGGGTTAAGCAAGGCCAGTCAAATTCAGGTACACAACTGTGATTAAATAGATCAGTTTCATTCAGGAAAAAGAATTTTCAATCCTTTACCTACTGAAATGAAACCTCTTTAGAAAATTGTTTTTCTTTCGCAGCTGATTGAGCAAACAAGCTGTAACAGTTGGTTCATAATATTACATTAGAAACTCCTCTCTTACATTATTTCACTTTCAACATTTACATAGTTCACTTTGTATGGAGAGGTATGTTCTTTATTAAATATACAAAATGAACCACATTTCATGCATTGGTGCCCTTCCTAGAAGTCACTACGTTGCTGGTTATTTTAAATCTAAAGCTTATTAAATGTCTTATACCCCATTAGCCACCAGCACAGCTGCCACATCTGCTACAACCATTGCCAGCACAGGTCAGACGTTCCAAATTACAGGCAATCCAGTCACTATGGCAGGAAAAGTAATTACCAAACTGCCACTTCCTGCAAACAGCAAGATTGTCGCTGTAAATGTGCCAGCAACACAAGGAGGTAAGGGAAATGTGAAGAGTTTTAATTCACATTTGCCAGATCATACTGTTGCCATTATTTTTCATTTCCTTTTCACTGGTTTCAGTCCTCGGATCTCACATTCTATGTAGCCCACTATAAAACCCTGCCACACGTAGTAGCTCCTCAGAAACCAACCAACACGTAATGCTAATCATTAAAGGGACAGTTGTTAATCATTTCTTCATCTTTTTTTAAGGTGTTGTTCAAGTACAGCAGAAAGTCTTGGGCATCATTCCATCAAGTACAGGTACAAGTCAACAAACCTTTACTTCATTCCAGCCCAGGACAGCAACAGTCACAATTAGGCCCAACACTTCGGCCTCTGGAGGAACCACAAGCACTTCACAAGTAAGAATTCTTTGAGACTTACTTTGTTTTGAAGCATTGAACACATCAAATTGAAGTTTTTAGCATGGCCTCTTCCAAGAATCATCCAGCTAATTTTGTTTCTATTTTACTTAGTCTGTGACAAAGTACCCATTTGGTGGGGTTTTTCGTTTTTTTTTTTTTTTGGAGACAGAGCCTCAAGCTGTCACCCTGGATAGAGTGCTGTGGCATCACAGCTCACAGCAACCTCCAATTCCTGGGCTCAAGCGAGTCTCTTGCCTTCACCTCCCAAGTAGCTGGGACGACAGGCGCCTGCCACAATGCCCGGCCGTTTTTTGGTTGCAGCCATGATTATTGTTTGGCGGGCCCGGGCTGGATTCGAACCTGCCAGCTCAGGTGTACGTGGCTGGTGCCTTAGCCCATTGAGCCACAGGCGCCGAGCCCAAAGTACCAATTTGGAAGAAAATTGTTACATAAATAAATCTATTTCTTATTAAAGTAAACATTATATATGAAGTGTGAATTTTTAACATTAATAGTGCATTAGTACAGTTGAAACAATTGCTTTTTAGGATTTAATAAACTAAATTCCTTTACATAAAAGAATGGACAACACTGGACCACTCTAGGAAGCTTGCTGTGCCAGCTTAGTTAAGAAATAGAAGAAAAAATACAATCTACAGCACGATACCTAGTTTTTTATTAGCTGATATGTGTACATGTTACATACATCATTTCTTTGGCACTAATGTCATGGAAAAGGTTTAAAGTTTATAAACTTGGGTGGCGCCTGTGGCTTATCGAGTAGGGCACCGGCCCCATATGCTGAAGGTGGCGGGTTCAAACCCAGCCTTGGCCAAACAAACAGAAAAATAGCCGGGTGTTGTGGCAGGCGCCTGTAGTCCCAGCTACTCAGGAGGCTGAGGCAAGAGAATCGCCTAAGCCCAGGAGTTAGAGGTTGCTGTGAGCTGTGTGACACCCGGCACTCTACCAAGGGCAATAAAATGAGACTCTGTCTCTAGAAAAAAAAAAAATGAAAAGAAAGTTTATAAATTTGAAAATGTTATGAACCTAACTATAAAACTGAAAATAACATGCTCTCTAGTGTCCCCCTTAAAACTATGACGGAACATTTGATTTCTAATCTGATTGTTATATTCTCTAGGTTATAGGTGTAAATTGGAACTTACAGAAAGTAGAACTCAGTATTTTTTTTGTGACAACTTAGTTAAAGAGCAGAGTCTCACTGGGTCTTAATTGTTTCTTTTAGTCTGTAAGCTGTTCTTCGTATCGATGACAGGGAATTTTATATGACAGCATTTGAATTAAATTTCTCTCCTCAAAATCCCAACTTTATTCTGATGCTTAATATAATTTAAAATGTAATATCCAAGAGCCTCTGTCATTTCTGTTGACATTTTTATCAATATAGAATGTTTAAAGATCTTTGTTCTGTAATATCCAAGAGCCTCTGTCATTTCTGTTGACATTTCTATCAATATAGAATGTTTAAAGATCTTTGTTCTAAGTCCACTCATGCTTTAGTCTTTTAAAAACATTTTAATTCATTGTCCTTTGTGTCATTTGTAGGTAATCACAGGGCCTCAGATCCGCCCTGGTATGACGGTGATTAGAACACCACTCCAACAGTCAACACTAGGAAAGGCAATTATTCGAACACCTGTGATGGTACAGCCAGGTATTCATCCATCCAGCATTATCATTTTAATTAAGCAGCCAGTCTAGGGATTCTGTAATACTCTGTGTTTGATATTCTACATACTATAAAACAGCAGTTTGAAATCATACTGAACTTTTAGCCTACTGTGAAATGAATCCAGATACATTCATTTTTGGCATTGCCAATAAGATAAAAAAGAAGGTTTAAATATGTTTATTAAAAATCTAAAGAGCTCGGCACCTGTGGCTCAACAGGCAAAGGCACCAGGCACATACACCTGAGCTGGCGGGTTTGAGTCCAGCCCGGGTCCACCAAACAACAATAACGGCTGCAACCAAAAAATGGCCGGGCATTGTGGCGGGTGCCTGTAGTCCCAGCTACTTGGGAGGCGGAGGCAGGAGACTCACTTGAGCCCAGGCATTGGAGGTTGCTGTGAGCTGTGATGCCACGGCTGTCTATCCAGGGTGACAGCTTGAGGCTCTGTCTCCAAAAAAAAAACTAAAGAAAGAAACTAATAAATGGTTAGGTTTAAATAATTGAAGTAAAGGAAGTGAGCAAAGAAAGCAGTCTGTATGGCAAAAGACGGAGAGAAAATGAAGGAAAATAGCAAATAAACATAATTTTTGCAAAAACAATGCCAGATTTTCTTTTATCACAATTAATATGAATAGGTTAAAACTACTATGTTAATAATTGAAAGCTGTAAAGATTGAAGGGGGAGAACCCTATACATGTATGAGAAACATGTCTAAAATTGAATTACTACAAAAGTTGAAAGAAAAAATAAAAAGATGAGCAAAGATACATGAAATAAAGATTAAAGAAGAAAAGATGAAGATAGTCCTACTAATACTGACAGAGTAGAGTTCAGTATTTTATTTATTTATTTGCCAGGAATACTGTGTTAAGAAAGAATTCAATATTTTTTTTTTTTTGAGACAGAACCTCAAGCTGTCACCCTGGATAGAGTTCTTGGCATCACAGCTCACAGCAACCTCCAATTCTTGGGCCAAGCGAATCTCCTGCCTCCCAAGTAGCTGGGACTACAGGCACTCGCCATAATGCCGGGCCATTTTTTGGTTGCAGCCGTCATTGTTATTTGGCAGGCCAGGCTGGATTCGAACCTGCCAGCTCAGGTGTACGTGGCTGGTGCCTTAGCCCGTTGATCCACAGGCGCCGAGCCAGAATTCAATATTTTTAAAAAGCAGAAAGTAATTATGACAATGAGTTTCATTTTATATGGGCTTAAAGATAAAGATTGAATGAAGACATAATCCTGAATCTCTATAAATTAAATAAGATATCATTCAAGTATATAAAGTGAAACTATTTGAAATCAAGGAATCAAGAGGAGCATAGTAAACTTTAATTGAACTGTATATCAGCTTTTGTAATTTCAGAAACACACATTCATTTTAAATATTTATGGGCTATCTGATGGAAAAATGATCCTTGAGACCTAGATAAAACCTTGATAAATTCTAAGAAGGAGAATGTATAAAGGCCATATACACTAAGATAGAAATTAAGATATGACATTGATAATCTTCACTTGCTTGGGAAATTTTTAAAATGTAGGTTCTAAGAAAGTTTTGATAACTTTTAGGTTAAAGAATATGTAATTACAGACCAATTATCCAATAGCAATGTTAAGTCCTGATGCCATAGCTGAACTCAGAGGCAGATTGAATTCATTCAACGATCCTAGAGCATCTACTCTCAATAATTTGAAATACGTTAGTGAATAAAATCGACTAAGAAACCCATATTCTTAAATCAATCAGAAATTAGAAAAAAAAAATAAAAACAAGTCTTAAAACGAGGAGGAAATACAAGCACAAGTAGTAATAATAATTTCAAAACAGAAAAGGCGAAAATAATGTAATAAACTATTCTTTTGTAAGTCTATTCTAGAGGAAAGGTTGGAAAGTGCCAGTTCACAGAATTAGGAATGAGAAAGTACAATAAAAATAGAATGAGCTTTTTAAAAATCAAAAGATAGTTTTGTGTAGGTGTCCTTGTAGTGAGAGTTTGAGAGTTTTTACTATGCATACTTGGCAACAAATTCTATTTGACTATCAAGGCATAATAAATACTGTGTTAAGAAATTTAGAAAGTTGTCATTCATAATGCTACCTACAAAAAGGAATTCTGGATCTTGTGAATTTCTGGGTGAAAAAAATTATTTCAGATGGTTAGGAAACAAATAATTTCCTTATGGAGAACATAGTTCTAGGTTACGGGAAAAGGATAGATAAAATCAGTACAATTATAATAGAAAACATAGCAAAGCCTTTTTCTTTTTTGAATATACATGCAAGTTTTACTTTTCCCTATGATATAGCCTTTTTCTTTTTAAAGGCAGGCTTCTGTGCCTAAGCAACATTTAATCCAGAAAAAAAAGGAAGATTGATTATTTCATTTAATGCTGCAGGTAGTTGATAAAATTCAATATCTGTTCCTGTTTAAAACTTAACAGCTGGCTCGGCGCCTGTGGCTCAAGCAGCTAAGGCTCCAGCCACGTACACCTGAGCTGGCGGGTTCGAATCCAGCCCAGGCCCGCCAAACAACAATGAAGGCTGCAACCAAAAATTGGCCAGGCGTTGTGGCGGGTGCCTGTCGTCCCAGCTACTTGGGAGGCAGAGGCAGGAGACTCGCTTGAGCCCAGGAATTGGAGGTTGCTGTGAGCTGTGATGTGACAGCTTGAGGCTCTGTCTCAAAAAAAAAAAACTTAACAGCTGTCAGGCAAGTAACTAAAGGGAAAGATATAAATAATGTATAGGAGAAATTTGTAGGTGATAAATGGGTAGTATATTTAAAAATTTGAAAAGTTTGGTAAGTTGCCAGATAAACTATAAATATTGATAGTACCGTAGTTTAGAGAGACTTTGTTGAGAAATACCTTATGTAGCTGTGATTATATGTTTGTCTATCCATATGTAAATCTACATAGCTTCCAAACCAATAGGGTTTTGTCACTTTTCTTCCCTAAAGTCTTGAATACCCAATGAGAATAGGGCTTGTATAATGAACTGCCCAACTCTGTCACCTGGCTGTGCAGTGCTTATTTAAGTAGTTTATCCAAAGTCTGCCTTTCAGTAATTGATCTTAGTAACAGTGATAAAGTAGCAGTTGTAAGATATTGATTATTTACTCTGTGCCAGGGTGTATGCAGTTCATACATTGCTTTCACATAGTCTTCATATACCGTATCTACAAATAATATCCCCATTTTATAGGTGAAGGTTTTGGTTTTGTTTGATTTTGGTTTTTTGTTTTGTTTTGTTTTTGCTAATTGAAACTCCAAATGTTGAGTTTTTCTCATGCTGTATTTTTACTCTGGGTCTGATTCCCAAATCTAGATATTCATTTCTTCATTTCAGCAGATAATCAGTACATGTATGTACCAGACATTGTTCTAGGCCCAGATGACTATAGTTATGAACTAATATTACAAACAAAATAACTTCCCTCATGAATCTTACAGTCTGGTGGAAAGGGTAGACAATGACCAGATGAGTTAAGAGTGTGCATGTGTATTTGCTTAAATATATTATTACATATAATAGCATGTGACTTTTACATATATATGTTATGTTAAATAATGACAACTGCTTAGAAAAACAGAGGGGAAGGGGATAAAAATGTTGACGAATTGGAGTTTGAGAATGATTTTCAGGGCAGGTTGAAATTTTAGAAATGATGGCTAGAGAAGGACTCCCTAAGAAGGTGAAATTCTTATAAAGACCTGAAGGAAATGAAAGAGCTGTGCAGATACCTGGGGAAAGAGTTTTCATGAAGAAGGAACAGCAAATACAAAGGCCCTGAGGTGGGAATGGGCCTGGTATGTTGAAGGAAAAGGAAGGTAACCAGCGGGTGGGGTGATTAGAGAAGTTACAATCAGAGGGTGGGTAGGTGTGAGGTGTTTCCGTGTGTATAGATCAGACTGGAACTAAACCTACTTCCTGCCACCACACTAACCTTTTTTATCCTTTTTTTTTTTTTAGAGACAGAGTCTCACTCTGTCATCCTTAGTAGAGTGCCGTGGTGCATAGCTCACGGCAACCTCCAGCTCTTGGGCTTAGGTGATTCTCTTGCCTCAGCCTCCCAGGTAGCTGGGACTATAGGCAACTGCCAAAATGCCCGGCTGTTTTTTGCTGCAGTTTGGCTGGGGCTGGGTTTGAACCCACTACCCTTGGTATATGGGGCCAGTGCCTTACTGAGCCACAGGCACTGACCCACACTAGCCTTTCTTAAGATGTGCTTCACACACTCAAGGATATAATTGGAAATAATTAAATTTTTGAATTTGCATTTTGACCTAAAAATAAATTACAGATTTGTGACCACCAGAAAATCGGTTCTTTTCTCTGTGTTTATGATGCAGTATATCAGAGTGATCATTTATCATGTTTTATTTCTCAAATGCAGTACAAGGACATAGTATTGCAATACAGTATTCTCAGATTAAAGCACTTGTCACACTGTGCTGTATTGTCTGTCAGTTAATCTTGAATAAATAGATGAGAGTAACCAAGAAAAGTTTCAAAGGAGGAGTAATAATGGAAAAGAGGCACTTCTGAGGGCTTATAATATGTTAAAGCATGTTATAAAGCCACCAAAATTAAGAGAATGATACCAAAGGAAGAAACACTGGTGCAATTAAAGAGGCTTCACAGCTGAGAATTAGCGGTATGACAGAGGTGTCATTTTGAATCAGTAAATGATAACGGAGAATAATTGGTTTGTAGTGGGGGGGGTCAATTAGACTTCTGACTTACAACGTATACCATGACTAAGAACATACTTGGGAGGATATATCTGAAGAGAGAATGCAAGAGACCTTTCTAAGCAATGATCAGACCCTTCCCCCCCAAGAAAGATTAGTTTATTTGACCCTATCATACTTTTTTTTTGAGACAGAGCCTCAATCTGTCACCCTGGGTAGAGTGCTGTGGCATCACAGCTCACAGCAACCTCCAACTTTTGGGTTCAAGCGAGTCTCCTGCCTCCGCCTCCCAAGTAGCTGGGACTACGGACGCCCGCCACAACGCCCAGCCACTTTTTTTTTTTTTTTTTGGTTGCAGCCATCGTTGTTTGGCAGGCCCAGGCTGGATTCGAACCCACCAGCTCAGGTGTACATGGCTGGCGCTTTAGCCCGTTGAGCCACAGGCGCCGAGCCGACCCTATCATACTTTAGTGGTGATACCTTGGTTGGCAGAGTTCAGTGAGATAGTCATGCATAGGGGGAGTGTGATTTGGTGTAACCTTTCTATTTTATTTTATTTTTGTAGAGACAGAGTCTTACTTTTTCGCCCTCAGTAGAGTGCCATGGTATCACACAGCTCATAGCAACCTTCAACTTCTGGGCTTAGGTGATTGTCTTGCCTCAGCCTCCCAAGTAGCTGGACTACAGGCACCCGCCACAATGCCCAGCTATTTTTCTGTTTTGTAGTTCGGCTGAGGCTGGGTTTGAACCTGCCACCTTTGGTATATGGGGCAGGCACCCTACTCAATGAGCCACAGGCACCGCCCCAACCTTTCTATTTTAGAGTTCAGTTCAGTACTATTCCTACTGTGAACCCAGTAATATTTGGAGGAGCTTAATTTAAAGAAATCATCAGAAACACGTTAAACCATATAAGTAAGGATTTCACTGTGGTGGTGTTTTAACAGGAAGGGGAACTATTTTGAATGTCAAAATGCGTTCAATTTTATTCATGTTCAGTAATGGAAAACATCTAGCCATAGAAACAGAGAAAGTTGTATGCACAGAAAGGAAAGAGGCAGGAAGTAAATATAAAAACTTGAGGAATTTGATGTTATTCATTACTTTTTATTTGTATTTATTTACTTATTTTTGAGATAGTGTCTCAGTCTGTTGCCCATACTAAAATGAGGTGGCATCTTCATAGCTTACTGCAACCTTAAACTCCTGGGCTCAGCTGATCCTCTTGCCTCAGCCTCCCAAGTAACTGGGACTGTAGGCACCTGCTACCATACTCAGCTCATTTTTTAACTTTTTATAGAGAGAGGGGTCTCACTGTGTTGCTCAGGTTGGTCTCAAACTCCTGGCCTCAATTGATCCTCGGGTTTGGCCTCCCAAAGTGCCCAGGATTACAGAAATAATGGGGTGGGATTAGTTATCAAATAATTACTCTAAGCAACTATTGCACGAGGAAATTCTACTTGCTTTTCTTCTAGTTTGAGGAAAAACTGAAAACTGAAGTTTTTGGAAGACTAAAGCCATTCCAGTTAAACTTCATTTATTCAGTAGACATCTATTGAATAATTACTATGAAAGCATTTTTTTGAGCACTTTGCCTAGTTTTAAGGATACAGTTGTCCTTGCCCTCATAGTTGTCCTGAATAGTCTATCAAATAGCTATAAGAGAACTGTATTTATAAATGCACTTGGCCCAGATACTTTAGATTCTTTATTTTACTTAAAGTTTATATGAATTTGAGGTGGGAGGATAGCATGAGTTTAAGAGTTCAAGACCAGCCTGAGCAAAAGCAAGAGCCTGGGGCTCGGTGCCTATGGCTCAATGGGCTAAGGCGACAGCCACATACACCTGAGCTGGCGGGTTCAAATCCAGCCCAGGCCCGCCAAACAACAATGGTGGCTGCAACCAAAAAATGGCCAGGCGTTGTGGCGGCACCTGTAGTCCCAGCTACTTGGGAGGCAGAAGCAGGAGACTCACGTGAGCCCAGGAATTGGAGGTTGCTGTGAGCTGTGATGCCACAGCACTCTATCCAGGGTGACAGCTTGAGGCTCTATCTCAAAAAAAAAAAAAAAAAAGGCAAGAGCCGGTCTCTACTAAAAATAGAAAAAAATTAGCCAGGCATTGTGGTGGGTGTGGTGGGTGACTGTAGTCTCAGCTACTCAGGAGGCTGAGGCAAGCAGATCCCTTGAATCCAGGAATTAGAGGCTGCTATGAGCTAGGCTAGAGCTAGTCTAGGCAACATAGTGAGACTGTTTCCATTTAAAAAAGATTTTTTCAGGGCGGCGCCTGTGGCTCATCGAGTAGGGCGCCGGCCCCATATACCGAAGGTGCAAGGTTCAAACCCAACCTCGGCTGAACTGCAAAACAGAAAAATAGCCAGGCGTTGTGGCAGGCACCTGTAGTCCCAGCTACTTGGGAGGCTGTGGCAGGAGAATCGCATAAAGCCTAGGAGTTGGAGGTTGTTGTGAGCTGTGTGACGCCACGGCACTCTACCGAAGGCAATAAAGTGAAACTATGTCTCTACAAAAAAAGAAAAAAAAATTTTTTTTCAAATGAATTATACACTAAATTATCTTATTTTCAATGTTCCTAACAAAGGGCAGCCTTATAAATGACATATTTTACACATTCTTTTTTGTCTTTCCGATTGTGATGTTGGCTTTTACAGGAAGAATATTGATTGTTTTTCATTCTACTACAGAAAGCAAGGGGCTGAATAATGGTTTTCACTGAGCTGAATGAAAACAGGTTCACTACCTACCAGGCTGGTCTTCGGTGTGACCACATGTCTGAATGTATCCTTGAGCTATTGGCATCCCGGTGTCTTTTTGAAAATTGAAAAGAATACATTCATCTGAAGCATTGAATAATGAATAATTGTGATTCAAAATAATGCTAAAGGTAAGACTTCATAATGTTTTGCTGTTTGCATAGGTACTCCTCAGCAAGTGGTGACTCAGATCATCAGAGGGCAGCCAGTTTCCACTGCAATCTCCGCCCCTAACACAGTTTCCTCAACACCTGTGCAGAAAAGCTTAACTCCAGCGACATCCACTGCAAATCTACAGTCCTCAACCTCACAGCCCCCTCGCCCTCAACAAGGACAGGTGAAGCTCACCATGGCTCAACTCACTCAGTTAACACAGGGCCACGTAAGTAATGTAGCCTTATTTTAATGTCATAATTATGTAATTTATTTTAGTGTAACTAAAAGTTAGTCTTTCTTATTCTTGCTATAAGTTTAAAAACATACTTATTTTGATAAGCTCATAAAAAATACTGATTTTAAGAAATGACTGTTTCCTGGACCCAAACAAAAATACTTCATGCAGGCAGGATTTAATAAATCCTAACTATCTAACATTCTTAGCAAGCTATAGCAAAGAGATGGATAATACTGTTAGCTACTAAAATTTTATTAACTGGCCAATTTCCAAGGGAAAATTAAAATTTAACATTAACCTACTTCCTTACAAGAATAAATACTGTTATCAGTCTTTTAATACTGAGCAATACATTGAATGCTATTCTCAGCAAAATTCCAAAACATTTTTTATGTGTGGAACTGTAAAAGCTGACTCTTACAACTTACATGGAAGTTCAGAGGATCAAGAATATCTGTGATACTCTTGAAGAGCAGGAGGATTTTCTGTGTGTAATAACCTGATTTCAAAACTTAACATACTGGACTTGCTGGTGGCCACTGCACAGATTGGATCCTGCCTGCTCGCATCCCTCTGCGTCTTCTGCAGCCATGCCTGACAAACCCAATATGGCAGTTGATTGAAAAATTTGATAAGTCAAAATTGAAAAAGACAGAAACGTAAGAGAAAAATCCATTGCCTTCCAAGGAAACGATCAAACAGGAGAGGCAAACATAGGAATCTTAATGAGGCGAGCACTGCCAGTATGCGCTGTGCTTTCCACAAGCATCACCTTCATGTTTCACTTGTTTTGGCTGTTGGTAAGATGCAGTAAGGTTACACCAAGTTTCAATGACTGCCTTGCCCCTTTCACCTCACAGTATGAAGAACTATTGACAACAAAGGCTGTGCCTGCCTCTTCTATCTTCCTTTATGGCTGGCAGGAAGGAAAAGAACTTGCCTTTTGGTGAAGGGAGAAGCAGAGTGTGGGACCACAGTGAAACCTAGAGTAAAACCAAGCTTTCCTGCAGGCTGTAAAATGCAGTTTAATCAGAGCGTCACTTTCTTGTTTAAATTATTTTAGTTATTGGAATGCACAATTTTGTTTTTATTTTTTTTTTTATTTTTATTTTTTTTATTGAATCATAGTTGTGTACATTAGTTCAACCGTGGGGTACAGTGTGGGGGCTTCACATGCAATCTGAGATATTTTATCAACCTGATTGACATACCATTCATGATATTTTCTCGTTTACTATATGAAAACATTCTTGATCTTTGTTTAGAAGTTTTCTCGGAATGCACAATTTTTATTTAAAAACAGTTTTTAAAAAACTTA
>CAUYON010121182.1:0-19886 GCA_963573935.1 Arctocebus calabarensis
TCCATTCTTGAGATACTTTGCTAAGAAGAATATGCTCCAGCTCCATCCATGTAAACACAAAAGAGGTAAAGTCTCCATCTTTCTTTAAGGCTGCACAGTTTCCAATGTATTCAACCCTAATATGAAGCAACTTTATAGCTTTCATATGAAGGCTAAAACCCAATTATAGCACAGGAATACAGGGAAAGGAGAAAGGGAGGGGAGGGGAGGGGGGAGGATGGGTAGAGGGAGGGCAATTGGTGGGACCACACCTACGGTGCATCTTAGCAGGGTACTGGTAAAACTTATTAAATGTAGAGTATCAATGTCTTTTTATAGTGATCAAGAAAATGCCATGAAGGCTATCTCTAACAGTACGATCAAAATATTTCTGATTGTATATGAAGCACATTCTGCCCTATGATTGCACCAATGTACACAATTATGATTCAATAAAATTATTTAAAAAAAACAAACAAACATATTATCTTCGTGGTATACTACATAATTAATTGTTATGGCAAAATTTTTTCCAATAAATTTCTTGACTATTAGTGAAAATAGAAGAATCATAGACATAACTTTGCTTGAGAAACAAAAGCAGCTTATAACTGCACATTTATGTCATTGTTAACTAATTATGTCAGTTTTTCATTAATTTAATAAGATTATTTTCCTGAGAGGCTTGTATAAAATTGGTGATGCATTTTCCAATTGATGACATCTCTGAATTCAAAAAATAAGTATTTTAGAGAGAAATGGTACTCTGTTCCTCTGGGTCATGCGTTCGATGTTTTTTAGATATTTCCTGATTTGTTTTTCTTAGCTGTGAAAATTAAGAAATACTAAGCTGTGGATTTTCAGCCAATACAAAAGGCTTGATTTGAGAAAAAAAGGGCATGATATAGGGAAGTCTCCGCAGAGGAATGCAAAGTGAAAAAAAAATAGGCAGCCTGCTCCCTGGAGCAGAAGGAAGAATAAAGTGAAGGGAAGGGGGGAGGAGTTAGTGAGGCACACGGATTCTGGTCTCCCCTCTTGGGCTAACGTCCCGAGTGGGCTAGCAGAGAGGGAAGCCCTTCCTGCTGGGGATTCCGAGTTCAGCTCCCAGGCTTCCCTGCCTCCTAGCAGTGGTGGCCTCATCAGTGTAACAGGGGCAGTGTAGTAAGTTGGTGGGGAGACTTAGGAGACGCCCCTTTCAGTGTCCCTGCACCTTCAGTCATTTACTGCTTTTGGTGCCAAAGCCAAGACGCCAGCCTGGGCAGTTTAAACCCAGACCCTGAACACCTACCTCCCAAGCTGTGCAGTGACAGCAGGCAGGCTGGGGAGAACCACTGCTGTTTCCAAAGTGTAATGAGCCTTCTTGGAACTACTAATGCTATTGCTTTCCAAACGGAGCTTAAAGGGCATCCAGGCAGGACCATATTTCCAGAGAGGTTTATGCTCTGCCATCCAGCAAAGTGCAGCTAAATCCATGTCAGGAGAAAGTATAATAGCTTTCAGTGCATCAGGTAAGAAGAATAAAAGTAGAAAACAACCAGACAAGAAAAATTTGCTAGCAATAAATATGTACACTTATTCTTGAAAATGCCATTCATCAAAGCAAATCTAAGAAAATCAGATCAATTCTTTGAAAAGAAATCAGAACAATTTCTTTGTTTTAACACAAAGAAAACATGAATGTGAAATACTTGGGATGAGAGAAAGAATAGAGCTACAAATACAAAAGGTTGGGGTGTGTTTGTTAAGTTCTAGGAAATGGAATATATGGCTAGATGGTGAAACTCTGAAAATTTCATTTTTAGTGATGACCTTTTAGGAAAAATAAGTAATCAAATTAAAACAAGAAGAGAGAAAATATTCTGAACAGAGCAATAATGATGGCAGAAAAAGATACAGTTGTCAAAGCACAGTTGCTGCCTGCCCCAGGTAAGCTGCTGCTCAGGCACACTTGTTCAGATCTCAAAGAACAAATTAATGCTTTGCTATTTAGATTCTTTCTGAGCTCATAAACAGATATAAAGCTTTCTTATTAATATTGAAAACTGGGCTGGGTGTGGTTGCTCACAGCTGCAATCCTAGCACTCTGGAAGGCTGAGGCAGGTGGATTACCTGAACTCAAAAGTTCGTGACTAGCCCAAGCAAGAGTGAGACCTGGTCTCTACTAAAAATAGAAAAACTAGCCAGGCTTGGCTAGGCGCCTGTGGCTCAATGGGCTAAGGCGCCAGCCACATACACCTGAGCTGGCGGGTTCAAATCCATCCCAGGCCCACCAAGCAACAATGACGGCTGCAACCAAAAAATAGCTGGGCATTGTGGCAGGCGCCTATAGTCCCAGCTACTTGGGAGGCGGAGGCAGGAGACTTGCTTGAGCCCAGGAATTGGAGGTTGCTGTGAGCTGTGACACCACGGCACTGTATCCAGGGTGACAGCTTGAGTCTCTGTCTCAAAAAAAAAAAAAAAAAAAAAACTAGTCAGGCATCATAGCAGGCACCTGTAGCTCCAGCTATTGGGGAGGCTGAGGCAAGAAGATTGCTTGAGCCCAGGAGTATGAGGTTGCTGTGAGCTATGATGCTACAGCAGTCTAGCGTGGGAAAACAGAAACTTTGTCTCAAAGAAAAAAAGGAAACTGGCATAATCCTCATATCAAACTCTAATGGAATAATGCACATAGGGCCAAAACAAAACAAACCATATATATGCATATATATAAATAATATATACACACATATATATAGCACATGCTCATATATGAATAGTAAAGCACAAATCCTAAATTCTACATAAAATAGAAAATCTAAATCAGCACTATAAGGGTCAGAAATTCAATCATTAATATGAGAATTTCTAGTTACATCATTAATTGTTTGAGAATTTCCTAAGTGCCTGATGGAATCAAAGGTGATGGGGTAAGTAAAAGAGAAAGAGATGAGTTAAATAATCCAAGAACTGTCTTGACCCTAAGACTCCTTGGTGCCTATAATTTTCTCAATTTTTGTTTAGCTAAAACATCTTGGAAAGCCAGAAATGAGCAAACTAAGAGGCAATACAAAATTTCACAATGATGGACAAGGCAGTTTTGTTAAAGTCAGGAAAAGAAAAAAAGAAGTCAGTGCACTGTGAATTCTCACTGGGTTGCAGATGTAAAGAAAAGAAATACAGATACAAATATGGGAAGAAAAAAGATAGTATGACTCTTAAATGACAGGTTATCAGGGAAATGACTCATAAAAGCCAACCAGTAAATGTTAAAATTATAAGAAAATTCGAAAAGGTAATTAGCAAAGAGAAGATCAAAAGTATATTTAAAACAGAAAACTAGTGTTGGACTCCTGTAGTCCCAGCCACTCGTGATGCTGAGGCAGGCGGCTTGATTGCTTGAGCCCAGGCGTTCAAGTTCACAGTGAGCTATGATTGTGCCTCTGAATAGCCACTGTATTCCAGCCTGGGCACCATAGCGAGACTCCCTCATAAATAAATGAATAAATAAATAAATAGGAAGTAGTTGGAAGAAATTATGCCACTTTCAATAACTACAAAATACAGGCATTAAATAGGAAATAATTAGAAGTATCCTGGATCAATATGAACAAAATGATTCAATTCCAATGAAGGACATATTTGAAGACTTAGAGACACAACATGATTGTGACCAAATGAATATCAGGTTACCTAAAGACTTGCAATACACGAAAAGCAAGTAATTTTTTTTTTTTCTGGAAAAGAACAATTAAGGCACGGAATTTGTTAGAAACTTGGAATCCCAGACGTAGAGCTCTGTTAGGTTAAACGCTACGGTGTTGAATGGTCTGTACATCCTGAATAATGCAGGACATAAGTAGGTCACTGACACGTATCAGAAGACCCTGAAACCTCCCCTGGCGTCTAAAGAAATTAGTTCATTTTATAAAAATGATTTATCTGTAGAAGCGTATGTTTCTCACAAACAAGCCATCTAGAGCGGGAGTGGCCACCCGGACAGTCACCCAGGGTCAGACTTCTCTGTCCTCTGGCCCCACTGTCCTCAGAGGTGGGTTTACCTTTACAGAGTAAAGGCGGCTGCCTGACCTGCAGCGTCCACCACACCCTCCAGGAACAAGGGAGGCGACAGAGCAAATGGCACCGTCAGTGAGCACCCTTTCAGGAAATATTAGCTTCAGTGGTTTTGCTTTTTGGGTCCTGCAGCCAGCTGCAAAGAAATAGAGACAAATTGTTCCCAAGAATTGGGTTCCATTAGTGAAAAAAAGAATGAGAAATGGCTACTGGAGAGTCTTTCAGTGTCAGCCACGAAGGGCATTTCAAATCACATTTTGGATTCTCGTACACAGAGGATTAAGACACTTGACTTGTCCTTTGGAGAAGGGGAGGCTCAATCAGAGCTCAGCTTCATATATTATATGAATGCAAGTTCTATGTGGATAAAAGAAAAGTGTAACGGCGGAAAACAGAAATGATGAAATTACCAGGATAAATGCTAGGTAAATGTCCATCTAATTATACAGGGGTGATGCCTTTCTAAGCTGAATGCTATAAGCTGAATCCAAAAGAGGAAAGATTAATAGCTTCCATTAATGAAATGCTGAAAACCTTTTTATGATGACATTTTTAATTTTATTTTATTATTATATTATTATTATTTAATATTTTTATTCATACAATTCAACAACAAAACAAACTACTCACTCACAAAAATATTTCCAATATATGTGAAAAGGGTAGACTTTTTTTTTTTTTTTTGAGACAGAGTCCCACTATGTCACCCTGGGTAGAGTGCTGTGGAGCCACAGCTCACAGCAACCTCAAACTCTTGGGCGCAAGTGATTCTCTTGCCTCAGCCTCCCAAGTAGCTGGGACTACAGGCACCCGCCACAACGCCTGGCTTTTGTTGTTGTTGTTGTTGTTGTTGTTGTTGCAGTTGTCATTGTTGCCTAGCTGGTCAGGCCAGGTTCAAACCCGCCATCCTCAGTGTATGTGGCTGGTGCCACTGTGCTACGGGCGCCAAGCCAGGGCAGACATTCTTAATAAAAGATTTGGTAAGAATAGAATCGGAGTAATATATGGCCAAGATCATCAATACAGTTTGCAAGAGAAAAAAACAATGAATGGATACATGAAAATATGTTTAACTTTATTATTTAGCAAAGGAATACAAACTGGCAACAATGAAGTACCATGTTTCCCCTGCAAAATTCTGGTGCTATTCAATGATTAAGGTGGTGAGGACAAATGAATAGTCCCACTGCTTTTCATGGGCAACAGAACCTTATATATATCAAAACCTAAAGTGCCTCTACTAATGTTTTATTCTATGGAAATTTTTAGAGATCTATGAAAGGTTTAGCTATGAAATTTTATCACCATATTGTATTTAGGGTGAAAATTTACAGAAGCATAATGTTCACAATAGGATATGGGTCTAATGAATTTGGTTACATAATAAAACTCTATTCAGTCATTATATATGAAACTGTACATAAAAATCTGTGATTATGGAAATAGTCTCCTTAAATGTCAAATGGAACATACAGGTTAAAAGAAATTAAAAAGAGATTGACAAGCTCGGCACCTGTAGCTCAAGCAGCTAGGGTGCCACCATGTACACCACAACTGGCGGGTTCTAATCCAGCCCATACCTGATAAACAACAATATAGCCACGCACTGTGGTGGGCACCTGTAGTCCCAGCTACTTGGGAGGCTGAGGCAAGAGAATGACTTGAGCCCAGGAATTAGAGGTTGCTGTGAGCTGTGACGCCACAGCACTCTACCCAGGGTGACATAGTGAGAGAGAATGAGCTATGATGAGCTTCTATCTCAAAAAAGAAAAAAAAATAGTAAAAAGAGATTGACAAAGAGAGGCTAAGAGTAAGATAGAGCCAAATGGAGAATAAGGTAGAGCCACATGGAGAAGGGATCTCCATTCTTATATATGTATAAACTCTGACAAATGTAGTTATAGCCATATGAAGAAAATTTTAGTGTTTTATCTGTTTAATTATCTGTATTTTATTATTTTTATTCAATGAGTATGCAATGTCCATAATAACTGCAATAAGCAATAGAATTTGTGATACCAGTTATGAAGAATTATACCAAAATAACAGTGTTACCTCCAGGTGAAAGGACTGCGGGGTTTTCGTTTACATTTTCAGGCTTTTCTGCATTTCTTTTGTTGAACAGGTGAAGCTTTGGTAATCTGATTTAAAATGCTACTTTTTAGAAAACAACACTGAGATTCTCTGTGTTGCTTTTATAGTAAGAACCTAAAGTTTATTGGAAGATACTTAAATTCCTTTGTTATCGGGCCCCACTCACTGTACTTCATCCACTGTGGTTCTTAGTGCTCTGAAAACATCAAAGCTCTCTGTCTCTCTGGGCACTCCAATTTGTACAAATAATCAACACAATGAATCCCATAATGGCGTAAATGTATGTATGATCTATGTGCAAATGACTTAATAAAAAATAAATTTAAAAAAGAAATGTATTATAAGCCACATCTGTAATTTTAACCTGCTTTAAAAAGCAGATTATATTAATTTTGTTAATGTATTAATATAAGTAGGATATTATAATTTCAACAAATGGAGTGGGAAGGGGGGGTTGATAGAGGGAGGGTAAAAGGTGGGACCACACCTATGGAGCATACTGCAAGGGTATAAGTCAAATCTGAAATGTAGAATATAAATGTCTTAACACAATAATCAAGTAAATGAAGTGAAAACTATGTTGATTGGTTTGATGTAACCACGTCAGATTGTATTAAAAAAAATTAGCACATGGTACCCCACATATGCATAAATGTATTCTTGATCTATGTGTATATGACTTAATAAAAAAATAAAATTAAAAAAAAAAGCTCTCTCTGCCTGCTGGATGCTGGCTCCTGCCCACGTTCACTCCCTGACTCATCACAACCCCTTCTGCTGAACAAACCCCTTCCCTTACTCCTCTCACTCAGCCTGGTGGCCCAGGTACCCCAGGCATAGCTACATTATCTCACTAACTGCAGACTGCTCCATTTTCTGTTTGCTTGTCTTTCTCACTCCCTGGACTCTAAGCTCCTGCAGGGCAGTACCCAGTGAGTGATCAACAATTATTGCTGTCAAAGAGGTAACAGCTGAGTAAGAGAATAAATGGAACCAGCCTCCCCTCTGCCTCGGACATCTCATTTACTTTATCTCGTTAAATCCTAATCAAGTTTCATTAAGTAGGTATTATTACTTCTCATTGCCAGATGAAAAGTCCAAGATGTGAAGAGTTTAGGAATTCAGATCACCCCCAGACGCCCCAACATGCCGACAATGCTAATAATTACAGAATAAAAGAGCATGCGTAGACTATGGCCATTTCTCTAAAGGCAAAACTAAGTGAAGAACGGAGCTAATTATCTGGATAATTAAAACAAAATCACCTTGCTAGGAGGATGAAATCGAGAGTGAAAATAGGAACAGAGTATTTATTTTACTTTTTTCTTTTTTGTCCTGAATTCTTTCAGGTGGCTAAATACAGTGACTAGATTCATCTGCATTGAAACCCCTGGAGAATTTTTATAGGTTGAACCAAAACAGAATAATGAAGGGAAACCTTCCAGGCAGGAAGGTAGAAATGGACTTAAAAGATGATTTCTCTGTGTTGCTTGGCCTTCAGAGAATGAGCTATGATGAGCTTCTAGAAAACGCAATATTGATATGATGTAATAAGGCAAGCTTTTTTTTCCTTTTCAAATGATGACTTATTTTATATAAACCATGCCACGAAGCATTGCCACTAAGGATGTTTTGCAGCATAGTGCATTGTTTTTAATTTCATGCTCTGCCTCCCCCACCTCTTGCAACAGCTCTCGTGTTTTGCCAGTGAGGCTTTATTTATGACATTATTCAATTCCTCATTCACCATGGACTCAATGAATTCACGATAGTTTTCTTCCCCCAGGCATATCCTTTATTCCTCTATCTTTAGTTTTCTTTAATTTCCAAGTGACTTCTGGTGAATTCATGCTTACCTCCATATCATTTATTTCATATCTCTCCATAAAAAATGATATTCCTTAATTGGGCTATCGCTGAGAAAATAGGCATGTTTGCAAATAATTAAATACTTTGTTTTTTAAAGAGCAGCCTGTACTTCATGTCTTTAAAATATGAAAGTCCACAACCCCATTCTCTTTATTACACATGCAAATTCAGATTGTATGCAAGGTTGTTATTGGAGTACCAGGACAAACAAACTCAAAATGCAAATAAAAGGATTTTATTTAGAATACCAGTGACTTAAGGAATATTAATTGGGATTTGATACAACATTTATGAATCCAAATTACACATTATTAATGTTCTTTCCCAGTTACATTTGGTAATGAGTTTTCTGTCTAGCATTCAGTTGGCACCGATGTGTAAATACATATTTATAAGAGCACACGACGTTCTTCCTTCCTACAATGGAAAGTCTCCTGTGTGCCTGGCACTGTGCTGGGCTCTGTCCCTATTATACGGAGGCAGACAGATAAAATCATGCTAATGCATGCATAACCACAAACCAAGATGAGTACCCGAAAAAGGGGCTCCATCCTAGAAGCCTCTCTGGGCTCCCCTGCTGAGACCTAAGGAAGAGACAAACAGAACAGGCCTGCCCTCCTGCCCTGCTGCCCCCACTCAAAGGGGCAGACCTACAATCAGTCACACTATCCTTTAAAGCAATGTTTTTCGACCTTTTTTATCTCATGGCACACTGGACCCTTTAAACTTCCAAGGCACACTTAAATTATGTTGATCAAAAAAAAAAGTAAAAAAAAAAAGAATATACTTACTGTGCTTTAACTTGTTTTCAAAAATAATGTCTTTAAAATTTTCACAGCATACCTATTGAAAATCACTGCTTCAAAGCCTTAAACTGAAGTATCCAGCAAGTCTGTGATATTCCTATCCTGCCTGCAATCAGAAAAGATGTTTTCCCTACTAAATGAACGAGCTGAAAAACTTGCTAAATCTGACCTGGACTGAATTTTCAAATTCAGCAGCCTGTTCAGTTGGAAAGACTTCTACTTTGACATCACAGCACTGCATTTGTTTCAAATTAGAAATATGAAATTTCATCTCAGAGATAGTTTCCCATCTCCCAAGGCTTCATTTAGAATGTGTAGTCCAAAGTGTTGGGATAGCCCCCCTGGGCTGGGTGTGGGTGAAAGGCCAGGCAATGTGGTGGAGCCCAGGGCCCTTTGCAGCAATGAACAGGTGTTCCCTGGATAATTCCGCAGTTTCATCGCTGCTCACAAATAAACTCCCTTTGCACCTCCACATTCACACACACAAACACACACACAGCCTTTACATAATATGTGTACACAGCTCTTACTAGAAATATTGGTAATAGTCAAGTGATAAAAGCAAAGTGTTTGAGTCCATCTGGGAATGCTTAAAGCCAGAAAACAACTCAACAAGTAAAAGGAACATTTCGCCATTTGGCAAATACACACGGTCAAGGCAGACGTTACACGTGGGTGGGTGGTTTCGAGGGTTAGCGAGTTTGTGTTAGATGCATGATGACTTCACTTGGGGGGGGTCTTTGACAGAATTACAGAAAAACACAACTCAGGACTTGTCCAAGCTCACCTGGCTTTTAAATGACAGATACTAAATTTGAATACACTCATTCAGAGTTCTTTTCACATCATCACTTGGGGAGAAAATCATGAAAACTCCAGAGTTCATCTCATGATGGCTGGGAAGGCTCATGGAGAAAACCCCAGGCAGAACTTGAAAGGCCCTATGTTCACGTCAGAGAAGGGCCACCAACATCAGGAGATCTAGACAAGTCATCCTTCTTTAGAGAATATAAATCATTCCTAGGGTAAAAACAAGGTCTGTGTAATATTTTAATGTATCCAGTTCTCCAGCTGATGATCTCAGATTTAGACTCCAGATGGATGGGTGATGATTTCCCATTTTTTTCCTCAAAAGATTTCCTTGCACACGTCTCCTTTCCTCTTTTCTACTTTGTATCTTGATTTCTATAATGATGTGAGCTACATGTCTGACAAATATTAGTTTATTATCTTGATCTTCTGCTTCCTAGATGTATGTTGTGATCCATAATAGGGTAATATCAGCTTAACATTTGTGGAAGGAAATAGGGAATCTGTGGGAAAGAAGCATCTGTAAAGGTTTCTTTCACTTACTAGCTTCTAAGAGATTTGCAAAAGGTATGGACAGCATTAATTTCTCACCACAGCACTCTAAGATGATATAATTCATACCTTTTTACATATAAACAAAGACTAAAAATCAAGGACATGTAACCCAGAGAGTACTTGGCATAAAGTTATTGCACTGTACTATCTAAACTCACTCGATGGAAAGCAAGTGATATTTAATGATGCTCTCAGCAGTGCCAGAAAATGACACAATGAAGGGATCGAGTCCCGTCCTGACACCAGACCGTGCAGAACTGGGATCCTGCGGGGCATTGCGGCCGCTAGAGGGAGCACAGGCAGCAGAGCGTGGGAGCTGGTGTTGGGGCTGCGGCATGACCTAATGAGCAACAGCCATGGACTGCAAAAGGGACAAAAGGCAAGATGGGACATAGGTGAGGGCCAAGAATAACAAGGTGCAGTACGAAATGTGATCAGAGTCCACCAGAACTGGACCCCTGGACACCTCTTGCGTATCCTTCGGAGCTGATTGAGTATGACCACAGTTATTCTCATCACAGAGGAAGGACTCACTGATTCTATCTACAAATCCAGTAAGCACCTTCATAAGGCCCTAGATTAGCGGTTCTCATGTGGGCCGTGACCCCTTTGGGGGTTAAACGACCCTTTCACGGGGGTCGCCTAAGACCAACCTGCATATCAGATATTTACATTACGATTCATAACAGTAGCAAAATTACAGTTATGAAGTAGCAACGAAAATAATTTTATGGTTAGGGGTCACCACAACTGTGGGTCGTGGCATTAGGAGGGTTGAGAACCACTGCCCTAGATGGAAGGGCCCAGGCAGGTAGAGTTCTATACTTCCCAAGTGGGTGCTCTGATAACAAAAGAGGCCATTAGATGACCACTAAACACAGGTCCTTGCTTTGTTAATGATGATAACTGGGTATAAAAACTGCAGCTGGTTGCTAGGGCAAGGTTGGGTTGCTCTGCCTAACAGGAGTGGAAATTATTTTAATGCAAAAGGAAGGAAGAAGAGACCAGCCCACAGATGCTGTGTGAGGACAGGAAACGAAGCTGTTGTCCAGGGACCAGGCTGCGGGGAAGTGACAAACGTGCCCAATGGAAGGTTTTGATAATTGTTTTCTCTGGAGTCTGATGTAAATGCCCTCCTTTGCTGCTTGAGGCTCTTCAGTGAAGTCTGCATTCCCATTAGTGCTTTTCCATTAGTGATGCTTAGCAGAGCATCAGTGAAGGGCTGAGCCCCGCATCTGGGTTGGTGCCGGGCAAACAGGTGCAGGAGCCTGGGTGGTTGACACCGATCCGACCTCCCCCCACCATGGGCACATCCTTCATCACACTCAGTAGAGATTCTCATGTCTTAGAAGTGGTGGAGAGGAGAAGAAAGAAAGAAAAAGAGACAATGGAGGAAATAAAGAAAGAGAGAAGGAAGAAAGGGAAGGCC
The DNA here is from genome assembly GCA_963573935.1 of Arctocebus calabarensis. Classification (NCBI taxonomy): domain Eukaryota; kingdom Metazoa; phylum Chordata; class Mammalia; order Primates; family Lorisidae; genus Arctocebus; species Arctocebus calabarensis. The sequence goes on from CAUYON010121182.1 coordinate 11,593, forward strand.
AGCGTAAAGGGTGTTTTATTTCTCTTTGCAGAGTTCCAGACTCGGAGCCATCTGTCAAAGCCACAAACACCCAAATGCCCAGGATGGCTTCCTCGGTCTGTAACATCTCATGCCGTCAGTTGGACTTCCCTGGACTTCCCTCCTGCCTCCTTCCCGCCCACCAAAGATTTGGTCTTCTTCAACCCCTGCACGCATCATCTCATCCTGGCCTGGAGGGGCTCCAATCCCCTTCCCAGTTCCCCTCACTGCCTCCCTCTGTCTGTTGTCTCTGCTTACCCCCTCTACGCATCTCCCCAGCAGCACACTGACGGGACCTGATTGGTTCCAAATAAATCTTGATTGCCTGAATTTAAAGACGATGTATCTCTAACCGTATCTGCTATGAACCTAAATAATTTGACTTAACAAAGTGTTCCCTCTAGAGGTTTCTCCTGGAAGACAGGGAAAATCGCATTGCAACGATCCAGCCCAGAATTCAGGTGCTGCAAACCCAGCCCTGTCTTATTATAAGGTGCTCCTGTGACAGCTGGTGCCTGACTTACAGGTTGCCTAACCAATCAGACATGTGTTTCTGTTCAGCCTAAGTAGGAGGATGAGACGATACCAAACAGGAGAAAGTCCCATGGATTGTGCTCCATGCTCTCTGCTCATCAGTTCCACCGCGTGCCAGCCAGATGCAGCGTAACAGCACCCAGAGCACCAAGGCTTCCAGAGCCATGGGCTTGGGTGGGCACATTGCAGGGGCTCAGTGGTTGCTCTGGGAGAAGTGCTTGCCAAGGCGCCTTTGGGTCTTAGCCGAGGTCCTCATCACACTGGCAAGAACCACAGCTCCAGCAGACACCGGGCGCTGACTGCACGGCCCCCAAGTTCACAGTTGGCAGAGACCTCCTCTTCCAGACTCCAGAAAAGCAGCTTACTTGACACAGCGAAGACGCCATCTTCTTAAGAAGGGTACATGGAAACAGAAGAACAGTGTGGTAAATAGTGTGTTCTAACTCTTGAAAGATGCCCCTTCGTTCATGGCACTGACACCAAGTGCAAAGAAACACAACATTACAAAGCAATTTATGTCCTTTCCTTATGCCTTGGTGCCAATGTTATTCTTCAGAGCCACATACTGCCCTCCTTCAAAACGTTCCAAAGTGCTTCTCAGATGTTGTCTGTACACAGACACTCCCAGCTAAAGAGCAGACGCTGCTGAGTGGCATCTCATGTCCCAGCTTCAGAAGCCTTCTTCAAGTTCAGCACCGTCTGAGTGTGAGGGAGCAAAAATGCTCAAGATGGGAAGTGGGCTAGAGAGACAGGCAGGCAAGTAGAGAAAAAGGAAGACGGAGAGTCCAGAAAGCAACAGGGAGGGGGGAAACAGAGGCATGAAGAGAGACAGAGTGATGTGCAGACAGAGACAGAGCCCGGGAGGACAGACTGACGGAAGGACAGATAGGCTGACCACCAAGGTGGGTCTCAGGCAGCTGTCACCCAAGCCAGGCCCAGGGCTTCTCTGGACTAAATGGCATCTAAGACCATTTTTTTTCCTCCCAAACATCACTCCCTCTGCTGCCCAGCCACACCTCCTCCACTCTGCCCCCTCCCAAACCACGTCAGCCCTCTAAGATACCGTGTACCGAGTGGGACCCAGCCTGGGATGGCAGTGACAAACAGATGCTTCACAGAGCGACTGGGTAGGAAAGAGACTCAAGGAAAGAACACAGAATAAAGGTCAGGGAAGAAAAAGAGGGAGCAAGAGAGAGGAGACAGAGACGGAGATCTCTGGGGAGCCATTTCTCATCCCAAGGTCAACCTGATGGGCATGGGGATAGGCGTGGGCCTTCACGTGCACTGGAGGCCCTGGGGAGCCATTTCTCATCCCAAGGTCAACCTGATGGGCATGGGGATAGGCGTGGATCTTCACGTGCACTGGAGGCCCTGGGGAGCCATTTCTCATCCCAAGGTCAACCTGATAGGCGTGGGGATAGGCGTGGATCTTCACGTGCACTGGAGGCCAGACTTCTCACAAGGGAGGGTGGGGGCTTTTCCCTGCCCACCTTTGCCCTTCTGGAGCCGGAAAACCGGGTCTTTGTACTTCCAGCCAAAGGGCTGATTCTTTTTCCTCTTAATCTCTAAGTAAAAGCGGCTTACCTATGTTTACGACTATGGTACTCAAGTGTCAGGATATTCTGCAAACTTATGCGCAAATGCTTCTAAAAATAAATAAGTACTAAAAATGAGAGCGAGCGGACCCAGAGAAAGAGAAAGCACAACCAGCAGAATGCTAACAAGGCCCGACTCTAGTGCTCTTCTTTCAACATTTCAAAACGTTTTGTTCTTTTCATGTGTAAAATGTTGGAATTTTTTAAAAGACAAAATAAAAAATAAAAAAAGAAAACAAGAAAAGAGCAGGGCCAGCCTCTTTCCCAGAAGCAGCTGTATTCTCCCAGGTGTGGCCTGTTTCCACCCCGGCATCACTGTCACCTGCCTGCTGAGCACGAAGCCCGGCTTTCATCTCACGTTGGCAGCTGCTCCTTCTCTCCGCCCATGTTGGCCCAAATGTGGTGCACAGTCCTCGATGTCCACAAAGCCTGCACCGCAGCACCGGCTGCCACCACTCTCACTAGCCACTCGGTTACAGAGCATCGACACGTGGAAATCGAATGTTTCTAAATCCAAACTTGCAAAAGCTCAGTTTGCCTTTATGGCTTTAAAGTAAGTGATGTACTTAAACGTCTTATCTGGGTAGTAACATCTCCAATAAAGTGAGACACCGGAAAGCCGGCCACGGCTGTTTTCAGAAGTTCCCACCACCAGGAGGGCCACCTCAAAATTCTGCCATCCATCTCTGCTCAAGACCCAACTCCACCGCTGCTCAGCTAATTTTCTTTCCTCCTTCCCCCCCTCGCTCCCTCTATGCACACAAACTCTGAATTCAACTCAATTTCTGCGGCACAGCCATTTGGTCTGCTCTCTCGTCTGCCCACTGCTTCCAAACCACATGACTGCGAGGTAGGAGGTGCCTGCACCCTGTAGCTCCCCATCTTTGTGAATTCATTGGGTTAGCAAAGAATCATTTCCCCCTGAGAGCAATTACGCTAGCAGAGAGCAGAAGCAATGATGGAATATCTGTTTTAAACAACAAAACAGCAAGTTTTAAAATTCTTACTGCACTGAACTGCAGCTTACCAAAGAACCTTTATTTAAAATGTGGCCACGCACTGCAGAAATTTGCATGGAAACTTTGTCTGCGAAGCCTCAGGAAAGGAGTCCTATTTAAAATGAACTGTAATAATGCTACTGTCATCTTACTTTCCTGGTCATAGCCTAGGAGATGATAATTCAGAAAATGTAAAGGAGTCTGTCTTCCCCTAGCCCATTTTCCAACCTGGTTATTTCTCAGCCCTGATGCTGGCAGCTCTATTCGTTCTCTTTGGACCCAGATCTCAACTCCCTTTGGAGCCTCACTTTGTTCTTTCCTATACCAGGGTTCAGGACCGGGTCTGGATCTACCCTGCACCTGGAATCTCTGCTTTGCTTGCCTTGTCCCCAGCGTTTGAGTTCACATGAACGGGAGTCAATGACCTCTGTCCTTCATATACTTTTTGCCACCCTAAACTTTCCCAACCAATGACAAAGCCTTCAGGAACAGGGCCCCTTTTTTTGTCATTTCTTTCTCTACCATCCCAACTTCCATAAGGTAGATCATGCCCAAGAGGCTAATTCCAGCCCTCCACTTTGGAGGAAGCCAGTGCACTCCCTGCCTTACTTCTACAACTTGGGACCATTAGACAGAGTCATAGAAATATTGCTGGTCTAAGACCTCCTGACTGTGGCCAAGATCACCTTGATGTCTTCTGTTTGCAATAAAACAGAAACTTCGGGACAATAAGTGTCTTACTCTCTCATGCCCTATTTAAATAGCACTTGCACAAGGCACCCCGGGATGAAGGCAGCCTCCAGGCTGCACAGCCATCTGGCCGTAGAGCTGCAGGGAGTACCAGTCAGTGGGCAAAGCCACTAAAACTCTGTGAGTCACCAGAATGACACTTGCCAAGGCAAAATAGCTGTCTCTACCTTCTTATTATTGACTTTGGATCAAAGTTATAATCATAATCCTATTTTGCCAGATTTAGGACACTCTGGAACAAATGTCATCCTAATTTTGGTAACAATATAAAAGCAAACAAGCATGATTTCTAAACAAATGGATTTCTAAGTTACCTGTTCCCCTTCACTGTTGCCGCTTAGTCTATTTACAGAAGGGCATTTGAACCTACTGAACCTTTCCAAAAACTCTGCGACTGGAGTCCCAGCCTGTTAATAATTGCCATCAGGGTAATGCAGTCAGGGATCTCCTGTAACACTCCTTGCCAGCAAGAGATGTTGAACATCTCCCTTCTTTGAGGAGCCTTCTCCTCTGCTCTTAGAGGCCACTGTGTCTGTCTCAGTGATGGTTCCCAACCTTGGCAACCTTTTCACCAGAGCCAATCAAAGTCCTTCCCTTAGACTGGTGTCACTTGAGCTCCAGAAAGGCAGCCCTTCCCTCTCCAGAGACAGGATTTGGAAAAATGCCAAGTCCAGCATCACCAGCTACCCCTGTGCCGACTGTACTTCCCCAGCTCTCGTGCAGGAGGAAAGAATGAACCTAACACAGGACAGAGAAGCAGCGCTGGGGACCCCAACGGTGCCTGAGGTCCTGGTATCAAAGTCCTCAGAAAAGTCCTATTACAGCCTCCCCATGATTCTGCCTTTAGGTTATGTTTCTTTATTCTGATGTTGGTTTTGAATTTCTGAACTACCTTGATCTTTCCAATAAATCTTAGGCTTAGATGGACTTAAGCTGGTTTTCTATTACCTTGAATTCAAAGAATCCAAACTAACAAACAGCCTAGAATTTATTTATCTTGACCATTGAGTTAATTACCATTTGCCAGGAATTGTGTCAGGCCTTGAGGAAATGCAAATAAATAGAATGGCCTCTGCCGTTAAGACATTCAGAATCCAGGGGAGACACCCATGGAAACATCCCTTCCCCTAAGTTCAAGTTCCTGGACTTCCCACCCTGAGCACCAAGGGCTCCTGCCTGGGATTCTGCACCACACTCTGTCCTGCAGTGACAGTCCCCCAACTATTCCTATTGTCTAGTGCATTCATAAAGACCCCGTGAAGACTTCTGATAGGAATAAGTGAAATCAACAATAACAATAATGCTGGTTTGTGGTTTTCAAATTCCTATCAGATAAATTATCTTAAATATCAATAATATCCAGATTAGGGGATCTTTCGAGTAAAAAGTTGAGATTTCTTGGGCATCACAGTGGAATAAAAACATCCTATTAGTCCTTTGGCTGCCTTTTTGTTTCCTTACTTAATCTTACTTTGGCTTAATAGGTTTCCTTACTGAGAAGGAAATGAGCATTATAATGGTGGGGAGCTGGGGAGCAGAAGGAGTGAGAAAAGTGTTTGGTTAGCTTGGTTGCATTTCCTGAAAATCAAATTCATTGGTTTCTGCTGGAGAGAAATCTCAAGGCCTAATTACCCAAGGTAGATCCTCCAATAGTGAGCTGAGAACCAAATTCAGGATCTGCAAAGCTGAGGCCTCATTCATTCCATCCCAAGTTCCATCACATGTCAACTGTGTGCCAAGCATTACAGTAATCACTGTGACTCTTAGGGGTTCACTGCCCAGCACAATGGTTCTAAAATTGACCTGTGCACTGGAATCAATTGCCTGAAGAGCTTTAAAATAATACTGGATCCCATGCCTAGACATTGTGATTTGTTTGTTTGTTTGCTTGCTTGTCTGTCTGTCTTTGTTTTGAGACAGAATGTCACTCTGTCTCCCTGGGTAGAACGCGCTGGCATCAGCCCAGCTCATGGCAACCTCAAACTCCTGAGCTCAAGCAACCCTCCTGCCTCAGCCTCCCAAGTGGCTGGGACTATAGGCACCCACACAACACCTGGCTAATTTTTCTATTTTTCTTTTTTAGTAGAGATGCTTCTACTCTTGGTCAGGTTCATGTGGAACTCCTGAGCTGAGGGATCCTCCCACCTCAGCTTCCCAGAGTGGTAGGATAAGAGGCTTGAGCTGCTGAACCTAAGATTGTGATTTCTTTAGTCTGAGGCGTGATCTGGATAGTAGGAGTTATAAAATGTCCCCGGGCAATTCTGATGTGCCCATAAGCTTGAGAGGGAGGGAAATCTGAATAAGCGGAGAATCACAGGAAAGATCTAAGCACATGAGGTTATGGAACCATGAGGCCCTGACAGCTCAGACTCAGGAGCCCCAGAGGGGGCACACCTCTGCAGAGACCTGGTGGGTCAGGCCGCGTGATCAAGCTGGGAAGGTGGAAGAAGAAGAGTGTCCTGGACAAAAACAGCTGTCAGTAGATGCTATTATAAATTGCCCTGAAGGGAGAGAGAACCCAGTGCACTGAAGAACAGAAAATGGCCCTACAGCAAAGGAAAGACTTGGAAGGAACAAAAGTTGAACTTGGAAGGGTAACGATCAAAACAAAAAAATTGGGGATATAATTCTTAAGGCAAGTGGGGAGACATTCAAAGATCTCCAGCAAGAGAATGAAAATGACCTGACATGGGTAGAGAGACGGAGCAGTCACCCAATTCTCTCACTCCCCCCTTGGAACGACCCTCAGGGCCAAGTCCATAAATAGGACCCTACTGGAAACAGCACAGTTAATGCAGATAAGTGACTGTGTTAATGAGGTCTCATTTTACTTTTTAAAATCTCATCTATACCTCGTCATCAGGTTTGATATATTTATAAGCTTCTTTCTCTCCCCAGGAGATCAAAGCAGCTGCATCATCTCATTAACCTTCACTCAGCATCCCAGGAGGAGATGGCAAGGTAAATTATATTAGGGAAAATTTGAAACACTTAAAGTTGGTAAGACTTGCCAAAAACTCAGTGTGATAAGCTGAGAAAATGCCAAGTTCCGGGGTTACTTTTTTCCCTGACTCTTAGGCTCTGATTTATCTACAAGATGACACTGTCAAAATGAACGGGTCAGCTCGGAACAGCTCTGCAGAGCAGGACAGGGCACATCTTCAAGCTAACCCATCCTTAGAAAAAAATCAGAGAAAAACAAAATTGCTTTTTTGCTCAGGGATACTCTTCGAATTTCAGTTTCAGGGGAAATAGTTAATTCATGAACTGAGCTGCACGAGAGAAATGATTGCACTGTATCCCAGAAGAAACAGAAGCTGGCCAACTCTCCCACTGCTAATAAAAAACTTAGGCTATTTTACACTTGCCCTCATGGGGGAGAGAAGAGATATTGCTTATCTAAAGATCAAACACTTTGAATTTGATTTGACCTGGTAGATTTTTGCTAACTCAGCAAACACACATTGAGCTTGGCCCCGTTTATTCAGTTTTGAGTCAGTCGACTGTGTTTTCTAATAAACTGCCAATTCCTGCATGCCCAGATCTGATTTTCTGGTGCTCTTGCCTTAAGTTACCTCTCTTGCAGCTGATCATTTTGAAAGGTGAGGTTCAAGTTCACCTTTCAGTTCATGAGTGCAGACAAAGAAGTTGGAGTACAGATTAGACCAGTGCTTCTCAAACTAAAACATGCCTCAAGATCGGGTGGAGATCTCATTAAGACGCGGACTGTTGTGCTTAGGTGAAACCCCAGGTTCTGCATGTCGAAACATCATCCCCTAGGTGATGCCAATGCTATTTGTCCGTGGACCTCATTTATAACCAATTCTGAAGCTCTGAGATGATCACTGCTCTCTGAACTACCTCCCACCCACACTGCTTCAATTTCCATTATTAATTTGAAATTTTAAAATATATATATATATATAAAGCTGATCAACATCAGTTTAAATATCATAAACTCTAGAGAGATAATAACTCACACTTTTAAATTCCCTGTTTTCTCCATTTCGACTCCAGTTTTAATTATCTCTTCAAGATGAGATTTTGAAAAATATATTTATTATAAAGAAAATAGATAATTTATGTTTACCTTTTAATCACATTTTCATATTAATTACTGAGACGGGATCATAAAATATGATTTCACATGAAGAAAAATTCACTGTTTATATTATTCCTAAAGGTTTGTGATCTACACATAAAGAATTTCTGGTAAATTCTCAAAAAAGAAAGAAATAAAGAAAGAAAGAAAGGAAAGAAAGAAAGAAAGAAGGAAGGAAGGAAGGAAGGAAGGAAGGAAGGAAGGAAGGAAGGAAGGAAGGAAGGAAGGAAGGAAGGAAGGAAGGAAAGAAAGAAAGAAAGAAAGAAAGAAAGAAAGAAAGAAAGAAAGAAAGAAAGA
>CAUYON010121184.1:0-19592 GCA_963573935.1 Arctocebus calabarensis
AGAGTATCAATGTCTTTATATAGTGATCAAGAAAATGCCATGAAGGCTATCTGTAACAGTATGATCAAAATATTTCTGATTGTATATGAAGCACATTGTGCCCTATGATTGCACCAATGTACACAATTATGATTTAATAAAATTATAAAAAAAAGAAAAAAAAAAGAATTCTTTAAAATGAAAAATAAAAAGCCAAAGGAGAAACATAAAATATGTGATTCCAACTTCAACAAACTCACAATCACTTGACGTATCCGTAATGGCCTTGATATTCATTCCATCGAATCGTATACATAGCAGCATTTTATGAATATACACCTGAGTAGCGCGCTGTGGGAATGTTCGGGACTGGATTGTAAGCATAGTTGTCTCCTAGGAATTCCATGTTGTCCCTGGGATCAAAGTAAAAGTGTCGTCGTGTCGTCACGCAGTGTCTTTCATGTAAATTCGTGAAGAACTTCATACGTGGACCGTTCCACATCGATGGTTTCCATTTTCCAGGTGCTGGGGAATCTGAGGGGAGCCCAGGCATGTGTTTTAATCTCTCTCTCAGCTTCCAAACATATTCTGAGCCATGCAAAGGGCGCCTTTCCAGAGCGCGAAGCGAGTGAATTGGCGATGATGACAAATCTCGCATTTGTATGTTCCTGACCAACATTATCTCATTTGATTCTCGTAAAATACTTGTGAGACAGATATTACTTCTTTTTCACAGAGGAGGGAATTGAATTAAAAAGGAGACCATAGAGTTAAAAAGCCACTTGAATAAAGGCCCATATTATTTCATTAGGAAAAGCGATTAAGTGACGAATACCAATTTCCTTGAAGCTGACGTAACTTTCCCCCTGTATAATACTAGTGACGCCACTCCAGTGCCTGGATGGAAGACATCCAACTTTTTAATTTGCCAATGAGGCATGACTGAGAAAGTTGTACTGCCCTATTTTTTTTAACAGTGTGGTCATTCAAATCCAACAACTAATAATGATAGAGCCCATGTTTTACACACTTTTGTGTCCTGGACACTTTCTAACTACCTGGGAAATATGAGAATTCATTTCCCAACCACTGCAATCAAGCAAAACATTTGAATAAAGCAATTCACATGGATTTTTGGGTTTCTCAATGCATGAAAAGTTACATTTACAAGCATTATGTCTAATAAGACGATGTACACACTTTAATTAAAATGCTTCATGGTTAAAATACACTCATGATCATCTGAGTCTTCAGTAAATTGTCACCTTTTGGTGGTGGAGGGTCTTGCCTTGGTGATGCCAGCCGCTGACTGGGGTGGGTGCTGGTTGCTGGAGGCTGGGATGGCAAATTCTTAAAATAAAACAGCAGTGAGGTTCACCGCATTCATTGACTCTGTCTTTCCCGAAAGCTTTCTCTGCAGCCCGGGAGGCTGTTCGACAGCATTTTACCTCTGGTATCACTTCTTTCAAATTGGAGTCAATTCTCTCAAACCTGCCACGGCTTTATAGACTAAATTTATGTAATATTCTAAATTGTTGTCATTTCAATAATGTTCACAGCATCTTCATCGGGAGTAGATTCCATCTCAAGACACCACTTTCTTTGCCCATCCTTAAGAAGCAGCTCCTCATCTGTCAAAGTCTGACCACGAGACTGCAGCGATTCAGCCCCATCTGCAGGCCTCACTTCTAATTCCGGTTCTCTTGTCATTTCCCCCTCCTGTGCAGTGACTTGTCCTCCCCTGAGGTCTGTGGCCTTCAGCGCCAGCTGAGAAGGTTGGAATCAACTTCTCAACTCCTGAGAATGTTCGTGTTCTGACTCCTCCCATAGATCAGAAATACTCTCAATGGTACCCAGAATGTCATATTGTTTACGGAAGGTTTTCAGTTTACTCGTGCACATTCATCAGAGGAACAGCCCTACAAAATGTATTTCTTAATATAAGACTTGAATGTCGAAATCTCTGTTTAATCTGTGGGCTCCAGAATGAATGCTGTGTTAGCAGTATGAAAACAGCCTTAATCTCTCTGTAACTCTCCATCACAGCTCTCGGGCGACCAGGTACATTGTCAAGGAGCAGTAACGTTCAAAAGGAATCTGTTTCTGAGTAGGACTCAACGGTGGGCTAAAAATACTCAGTAAACGTGCTAGAAACTGGTGAGCTGTCATCAGGCTGTGTTGCCCCCTGTATAGAGCACAGGCAGTGTTAATTTAGCATCATTCTCAAGGGCCCTAGGATTTTCAGAAGGGCAAATGAGCATTGGCTTCAACTTCTGGTCAGCAGCTGAGTTTGCCCCAAACGAGAGTCAGCCTGTCCTTTGAAGCTTTGAAGTTGGACGTTGACTTCTGAAATCTCCCTCTGAAAGTGCTAATGGCATCTTCTTCTAATAGAAGGTTGTTCCATATTCATCAAAATCTGCTGTTCAGTGTAATCACCTCAATTAGCGATCTCAGCTAGATCTTCCAGAGAACTCGCTGCAGCGTCTCCACTAGCCCTCGTGGCGTCACCCTGAACCGTGTGACGGACACGGCTTCTGCCCTTCAACCTGGTGAACGTGCCTCTGCTGCTCCTGGCGTTTCTTCTGCAGCTTCCTCTTCTCTCCCAGCCTTCAGAGAATTGAAGAGAGCCAGGACCTTTCTCTGGATCAGGGAGTCTTGTGGCTGGTTTGATCTTCTATCCAGACCAATAAAACTTCTTCCACATCATCAATAACGCTGTTTTGCTTTCTAATCACTGCTGTGTAAACTGAAGCAGCACTTTTAATTTCCTCAAGAATTTCTCCTTTGCCTTCACAGTGTGGCCACTTGTTGGTGCTGGATGACTAGTCCTCAGCTTAGCTTGGCCTGGGACGCGTTTCCTCACTACCTTAATCACGTCTAGCCCTTGATTTAGTGACAGGTGTGGTGATTCTTCTTTCACTTGAACACTTAGAGGCCATTATAGGGTTATTAAGTGACCTTATTTCAATCTGCATCTCAGGAATGGGGAGGTCTTTGGAGAGGGACAGAGACGGGGAAAAGTTAGGGCGACAGTCAGAACACACACGTGCATTCATTAATCTTGCTGCCCCTGGGGGCGCAGTTTGTGATGCCCCCAAACTATTTCAGAGGTAACATCAAAGATCAAGGATCACAGATAAAACGTCAATTCATGAGTTGCAAGTGTTGGGGGAATTACTAAAATGTGACTGAGAAACAGGAAATGAGCAGGCTCTATTGGGGACATGGTGCTGGTAGACTCACCCGACCCAGGGCTGCCACAAACCTTGAATGCATGGAGGACGTGCCCATGAAGCGCAGTAAAGGAGCGTGCCGTGGTGCAAGGTACGCCTGTAATGGGGGAGCTCATCCAGAGACAGGCGGCGCCTTCACGGAGGCACTCGGCCTCATCTCTGCTAGTCCCCAGCTGAGTCTCTGCTCCCAGCTGAGTCTCTGCAGCATTCGGGCCCCACGAAGCTCCTTTTTCTCCGTGACACTCCATCCCCATTGCTCTGCCCACCAGTCCTGCCATACCCACAGTACTGTTCTTCCAGAACCCAGCGGGCTTATGTGGTCAAGGAAGGCCCAGCCAGCTCCCACAGGTCCAGCAGAAAGAGGAAATGACCCCGTCACACCACAAGCACACTGTTTGGGCCCCAATCCCATGGTGTCTGCATCTTGAACCCAGTCCCAGGTGGTCCCGGGGGTATTTCAGGCCCCTGCTTCGCTGTGTCACTCCTGCTGACCCAGGGGAGTGTGCCACCTGTGGGCCCCCCACGCCCGCTCTGCTCAGGCTCTCGTGGTTGGCGCGTGTTCTTGGTCAGGGCCACCTCGTGCATCTGACTTATTTCCCTACCCAGAGATCTTAGGGAATGAGGTCATTCACTCATGTATTCAATTACCTATGCAACAAGCATTTACTATGCACTTACCTTCTGCTAAGGTCCTGTCCTTTGAAAACAAAATAGAGTCTCTGTCTTTGACACAAAAGATTTTGAGGGAAGGTAGAAAATAAATCAAATCAAAAGCTGAATACACAGAATGTCCGATTGTCATAAGTTCAATGGAGAATAATAAAGTATCTCTGGGGAGGAGACGGGGCAGGGAGTAGTTGCTATTTTTTTTTTAAATTGTTTTCAGTAGTTTCTATTTTAAGTGGGGTGATGGATACAGGACTTCTTGGGAAAGGGAAGTTTGATGCAGCCCTCTGAGGGGTGAGGGTGCCAGGGATCCAGCTCCCAGGCGAGGCCTTCCCAGCCGAGAGAAGGGAGAGAGCAAACTGCCTGTGATGGGAATGTGCGCTGGGCAAGGGCAGGGGTGGAGCGAAGCGGGTGAGTAGGAAGAGCTGTGATTAAAGAGGTCGTGGGGAGCCAGGCTGAGGGGCTGTGTGAGCAACACAAGGATTTGGGCTCTTACTCGGAGTGAATTCAAAAGCTAGTGAAGGGTTCTGAGTGCTGAAAGGATCCAGCCCAAGGGGCTGACTAAGTGTCATGGGAGCACACGGATTCTGGTGGAAAGCAGACTGCAGGAGGACCTAAGAAAAAAAGCAGACTTCAGGGTAAACCCACCAGATGGAATGTGTGCCTTTATCCTGAGTCTCTCCTTACATCCCGCTAAAATGATAACGTCTAAGAAAAACAATTAGAAGCCCATATGGAGGAAAAGATTCAGTCAAGATGCACCTGAGTGTTTATATATATATGTAAGCATAAGTGTTATACGTTATATATTATACATGTGTATATATGAAGTATCACACACAGTCCTGTGATAGTAACAGTGGGGATTACACCCTGAGAGCGCTCTGAGCGCTGTCCCTGTGGGGACTCTGCACAGTGCACTTACACAGCCCTGAGGGTGCAGCCTGCTGCCCCTGGGCTACATGCACGCCCCCCAAGTCACCATGTTGAACGCTGCCGGCAGCTGTGACACAATGGTAAGCATCAGTGCATCCGAGCACATCTACACATAAAAATGTGCTGGAAGGATAGGATGGACGTTTCTCTACTCCCTTGTAAGCTTTGGGCCCGCCGTGGTATTTGTGGTCCCCTGCTGACTGAAACTCTGTTACGTCGTGCATGGTTTTATCGTAATGCACATGGAAAGTGCTACCAGGCACTGTTCTCAGCACTGAACAAAACACAACTTCTGAGGTTTTTCATTGGTTGATATTTAGAGGGAAGGTGCTAAATAAATCTTTAAAGAGCAATGACAGATCAGACCTTGGAACTTAGCATCTTGCAAAAGAGGAGAAAGACCAGGAAGCCTGTTCACTCCAGAGGACCCCAGGGTGTCTGGGACTTGGTGGTAACTGTTACCTCAGAAGTCATGGCAAGGGGGAGGGGGTGAAAATACGGGGACTGATGAAAGCCTCTGTATGGAGCAGATGGTTCCTCGGATTCCATCCTTTACCCCCAGAAGAAAGCAGAAGTTTACTTTTTAGAGAGATTCAACTGAGAGGACCAGGGGCATTGCTCACACCAGAAAGCAGGTGTGAAAACCGGAACTTCAATGCACGTCCGCATACAGGGTGGTGAGTCCCATAGTCCTCTTTTCCCGACTCGGTTTCTAAGAAGCTGCAGCCGGCCATGTACCATCATCCCGGACTGTGAAATATTAGCATCTGGGAGAAACATCCCTGCCCAAGAAGACTTACAGACACTGACATTTGGGGACCCTGGCCAGCAGGTTAGCCCACTGACAGACGGTCCTTATGTGACTCCGGCAGTCACTACTCCCTGCTTGTAGAATGGGACTCTGCTTGGCTGTGTATTCAGTGGCTTTGCCCAGAGTGTCAGGAATGACTTCAGGGAGAAGTTTGTCCTTGACCTGGATGAGGGAGGATGAGTGGCAGCACCATAGCAAAAATAAGAGGCATTGGGAGGAGGGAGCCAGGAGTGAAAAGTGTGCATTGGGGGCAGGGAGCCAGTGGGCCTAGAGCTGCAGGCACGTCCATGGAAGGAGGGGTGGGAACCTTGGGTGGGTTTGGGTGGCTGAAAGATGGAAGCCTCAGAGGCTGGCTGGGGAATTGGTACTTGACGTCATGTACAGTTGAACAGACACTTCCTGAACATCCAGTGTATTTGTGTAGATGTTGAGGAGAAAAAAAGTGAGTCTGGCATGTTCCCTGCTCCAAGATGCTTGAACTCTGGTGAGAGAGAAAGGTCCCCGGTAGCCAAAGATGAGTCAGTACCAGGCCTGTGAGAAGTCCAAGGTACACAGGGACTCACAGCAGGGCCTGCCTGAGCTGGGAGGCAGGTGTCCTGGGGTGCTCAGTTCTGATGATGCTGTGATGGGAGGCGGGGACAGGTGTTGCTGGCAGAGGGCGCTGTGCAAGCAGAGGTAGGGAAGCTGAAGGAGGTGGAAGATGCCTCCAGTGTTCAGTCTTCCACCCTCTGGGGGCTGGGAGGGGAGGCAGGAGGTGAAGATCCAGAGCGCAGGCATTGCATCCAGAAGAGCTGGACATCAGGTTTCAGTCATGGAAGGGGTTTTGGAAGATGAATGACAGGGTCAGATGTTTGGAAGACTGTTCTGGTCTATGTGAGCCCTGGGAGAGACTGGTCAGAAGAAACTGCAATTATCTAGACAAAAGCCTGAGCATGAGCGGAGGTAACACCATCTGGAGGACTTGCTGGTGGACTGGAAGTGAGGAGCAGAATTGCAGAGGTAGCACCACCCAGAGGACTTGCTGGTGGACTGGATGTGAGGAGCAGAATTGCAGCAGGGCAACACGGACTCCATTCAAATCCTGCCTCTGACACTTGCTCTGTATGACACGAGTCTGTGTGACCATAGACAAGTAACTTCTCTATACACCTCAGGGTCTCACACCTTCCCTACTCACTTTCTTGATATTTGAAGCCTCAACTTGCCTTCCTGACACTATTGGTGCAAGTACTTGCCACTGTTGATTCACCCTCTGTCCTGGGCACCCCACGCACCTCTGCTCTCTGTAAGTTGAGGCTCACGGCCCTGGTGTCAGAGCTGCGTGCTTTCTTATCCAGACTTCCCTTTCTTTCTTCAGAAGAGTCCTTTGCCATTAAATCCTTTGAACAGTGGTTCTCAACCTGTGGGTCACGACCCCCTTGGGCGTCAAACGACTCTTTTGCAGGGTCGCCTTAGACCATCCTGCATATCAGATATTTATATTACAATTTATATCAGTAGCAAAATTACAGTTACGAAGTAGCAACGAAAATAATTTTATGGTTGGGGGTCACCACAACATGAGGAACTGTGGCATTAGGAAAGTTGAGAACTCCTGCCTTAGAACTTCATTTCTTGGAGTTTCCTTTCTGACGCTGCACTTAGAACATCTGGTATCTGTTTCTTTCTTTAAACACTTTTGACCATTCTACTATCTGCCTCCCAAAGCCCCAACAAGTTGCAGTCCTGGCTGTAGGCACATGTACCCACTCTCTGGGTGACTCACAGAATCGGGGACACCAGAAGCTCACACACTTCCTCTGAGATGCTGGTGGATGGACAGGGTCAAGTTGGCGCCTGGGGGAATGAAGACTCAAGAGTGGTGGATAAGAAGGGCAAAAGATGTGACTGTAGGGAACACGCAGAGTGGGCTCATGGAAGGGCAGAGCCACACACGTGAGTGTGCTGAGGGCACGTGCACACTCCCCATGTGCACGCCCGGCCATGTGCCCTGCAGGTTTACACAGAGGGAAGCGTCCTGCTCATCCCAGCCTTGACTGATGGGCTAAATCTCTGCATCCACCTCTGTGCTCTCCAATGTCAGGATGTGTCTGTGATGGGAGTAGCAGCCCCTTCAATACTTACCCAGGGCACAACCTGAACTTGTGTGCTGGGTTTTCAACATCGCCCAGTAGGGCGTCTAAACAGGTAAGCTGCTGCATGAGTCGGACACTTAGAGGATTGCTGCTCGTGCCTGAGAACAACTGTCCTCACACCCACTCCTTCAGCCATGACAGATCACATCATGGGTCAGATCTGGCAGCCTGTAGACAGTGCATGTGGCTCTTTTTCTCCACTTAGATGTGTTTACAGTGTGTATTTTCCTACTGTGTTCAGACATGTTCAGACCTCGGCAGTCCCAGAGGCACTTGTCTCCATACCCAGATAATGGCCTGCATTTCTTAATTTCAGGCACAGCAATCAGAAAAGCTTTTGACTCCTAACAAAAAGCATGGTTAGTGACCTGGCACCATGGGGATTTGTATGGTCTTGGGCATCATTGCTGAGGGCATTTTCCTCGGCTGCTCGGAGGGACCACACCTCTCAGGTGCAGTCAGCTGCCTTCTGAATGACTGTCACTCTCGAACCATAAAATAGCTAATGACATACTGCTGTCCTATACGCTACCCAATTCAGTGTGACTTTAATTATTTCTCCTGGGATGAGTCCAAGGGCTCAGAGATTCTCAGAAAGCTGGGAATAAGGCTGTGACTTAATTTGCAGCCAGACAGGGCGTGATGGATCCCCAGTAGGCTTAGCAGCTGCAGCCTCTACGCACAGCTGTTGCTATGGTGACCTCCATAACTCAGAGGGTGTGGGAATTTAGGGATTCCCAAGGGGACACTGCATTTCCCTGCACCAGGCCTTGTAGCCGGGCATTCACACTCCCAAGTACACGCTGTACCAGTTCAGATCCTTAAAAATTTAGTTCTCTGAATCCACATGAACTTATGTGGAAGAGCCTGTGTATGTGTGTGATGGGAATTATTCTAGTATTTCTGTTAATTTCTTACAAAGAAGAACGCAACCCATACACCCCATCTTATTTACATTTCCTAGAATTATAACAGTTCCCTTGGTATCTGACTTATCACTAGGTATCCAAAGTTTGCTTTCTTTATACTCTATTGTTACTCCTTTGCAATAATTTCAACTCTACAGTCTAAATTTTAATAATAATTTACTTGGTTTGTTTAGCAAGAATTAGGAAATAGTTGCCCTGTGTGTAATATTGCACTTTAAGGTTGTCCTTTATTTACGAACAAATAGTATTGAAGGAGAAGAATTGATTTTTATTGAAGCTGTGATCTTTAGTGCATCTTCATGTAGTTCATCATTTAAAATCTCTACCTTGATTTAGTAACACAGATACGTGCAAAACAACATATGCCAATGACATAAATAGTGTTTGAAAATGAAGAAAGTTCTTTATCTGGTTGATAGTAAATTGTCCTTCAGATTTAGACATTCAATTAACCAAAACACTCATTCATTCATTTATTTATTCACTCAATACCTACCTATTAAACACACACTCTTCCCAGAGTGCACGCCCTGGGCATGCGATGGTGAATGAAATAATCAGAATTCCCATTTTCATGAGCTTAGAGTCCAGTGGAGGCAGGAGACAGTAAATACACAAACAGATAAATACATAGTTGTAACTTGAAAAATACAGGGTGTCACCATACATAGGGAAAATGGGAAATTGTAGATCCATTTACCTTTCTTGACAAGACATTCATTACCCAATTTTACAAACTGTTTATGAAATATTCTCTACCTCTTAGCCACTTCTTGCTACATACCATGAAGTCTTCTCTCCCACTCACAGTGAACACAGTCTGAGACACCTGTTGTTATGTGAGTTCATCATTTTCCTGACATATGAAGACTTCTGGATCACCCTGTACACACACATCTCAGTATGTATGTTGCACTTGAATAAAGTTTATATTCAAAAGTTCGATTCTAAAACAACTTTACATAATTTTCAAGTACCTGTGTCAGTCTAAGTGACCACTGCATAGCGAGAAACTTACAAAACACTGATGCTTTCTGAACATGTTGAGTAGCAAATCTTGTGGGTGGTAAGGGGCATGCAGATGGGGGCAGGGAGAACGTGAGCAGGACACGTGAGTGAGGTGCGTGTCAAGCAGGTCTGGAATGGGCCAGTATTGACAGTGTACCCTGAGTGGAGGGAAAAACCCATCTGTGTGCACCTGAGTCTGAAGGAAGAAAGCTGTGCTCATCAACACTCTGAGTACCAGAGTCTGGAATCCCTGGAATATAACAGAAAACTAAGAAAACGCAGCTGCTGCCCTCGCAGACTGAATAGTACTTTGGGCAGACAGACATTTATCAGGTAAGTGCTCCAAAGAGAAGGAATTAAGATTCTGATAAATGCTATAGCAAAAAGGTTACTTAGGTTACAATGGAATAAGAAAGAGGAAAGTGAGTGTCAGACTATGCGCCCCCCCCTTTTTTTTTTTTGCAGTTTTTGGCCAGGGCTGGGTTTGAACCCACCACCTCCAGCATATGGGGCCAGCGCCCTTCTCCCTTGAGCCACAGGCACCGCCCTATGCCCCCTTCTTCAGTAGATCTTGAAGTAGGT
Source organism: Arctocebus calabarensis (assembly GCA_963573935.1). Lineage (NCBI taxonomy): Eukaryota > Metazoa > Chordata > Mammalia > Primates > Lorisidae > Arctocebus > Arctocebus calabarensis. The sequence continues at coordinate 10,280 of CAUYON010121184.1, forward strand.
TTTGAAGCATTACGTAGGTGATTTAGCAAATTGCCTGAAATATACAAATAAGCCTAGCAGTGCTATTTACACAACAAAGGAGGCAAAATGTCTCCAGGAACAGGACATTAAAACTTGAGATGTCACTGGACACATTGGATTTCTGCCTACCTATTTCATACATTATTTGGCATCTTCCTATTGGTTTTGCCAACATGGCAGAAGTCTCTTGATTTTATCTGGGGTTGGGAGTGAGCAAGGAGGGTTTGAGAGTGGAAACATCACCTCGTTTAAATAGATTGTCTCCCTTTGTCTGCCTCCTGAGTGTCATAACCACAGCCTGACAAAAATTGTTAAGGGGACAATCATTGGAAATTCTCAGTATCTACTAATTAACTCTTTATGCAATATGATAAATACAGGTTACTCTTCACCGAAAAGCTAATGTGAGAGTTAGAAGTTTCTAGACAATAGCACATGAGGACCAAAGTTAAACATTTTCCTACAGGGACTTTTGCTGCCAAATATACATGACCCATGACCATAATCTCAATCTGGGGCCAGACATGAGCACCTGCATGGCACCAGCATTTCACTTACGAGCACAGAATTTTCTATGACATTTTAAAAATGCAAAGCCTGTGAAAACCAGGAAACTTCAGCCAACCCTGGAAAGAATTTTATTGTGATATCTGTGGGTCTGTTTCAGTTGCAGCAACATTAAAGGACTGAAAATTTAAAGCCATTCAAAATGTCAGGTAATATCAGGTGGGACGCGTGTCAGTAATACCTCACAGACTGCTTCTGGGGAGAGTTCACAGGTGGGTCACCTCTGAGATGGTGAACGGCATCCGAAACAAGTACTTAGCTGTTTTTGTTTAGGAATGATTTCTATCTGGGGGTGCAGCGGCGAGGGATCTGTTGTGCATGGATGCTTCCCAAGGACAGAGAGTGTGCACCCGGGAGGTTCTGGGTTCTTCCCTTGTTCCATCGTTCTGTGACTGTAGGCAGGAGAGTTCTCCTCGCTGTGGTCTCATCACACGTGCGATGGGAAGTGACGGCGTCCCTCCGTGATGGCCTATGTGTTAGTTTCAGCGAGGAACCTCTTTCCCTGGTGACTTCCATGCATTGAGTGAGCTTTTTCAAGGACATCTTTTCTGGCACAGGAGTGCCTACTAAACACAATGGGCCATACAGAGGCCGCTCAGTGAACAGGAGCCCGGACCGAGGACGGGAAAGCATCTGGACACCTCCCCTTGGCTGCAGCAGACCGAGTCCTTACAAAACATACCTGCTGAGATAGCCATGGGTTGGGACACTTGGATCCCACAATGAAAGATTTTGTATTCCAAGTGTGGAGAGGGCAGTTAGCTGGCCGCCTCAGGCTGTGGTACCCCAAGGATCCAGCTCAGCTTTCTAGGGGAGGCCAAGCCCCTCAATGAATGGATGGAGTGGGACTGGCAGGGCCTGGCCACCTGCCCAGGGCTTCTGAATGGCCCCTGGGTTGGCACAGACTGGCAGGGCTGCGCCCAGCCTGAGGCCCTCCTGGCCCATGCTGCCCCCTCCCCGTTCCATGCACAGGTGAGTGCTCAGTGCTGGGGGGAAAGGCGCTTTCTGCCAGTCCTGCTTCTTTCCCTTCTGTCTTTCAAAGGCGTCCTCTCCCTCCCCAGCCTCCCAGTGAAACTTCCGCATTCTAGATCTGTCTCAGCATCTGCCACCTGGAAACCTAAACTGGCCTCCTTTTTTGTGACTAAGCAATATGTCTACCAGATTCTGTGCCCCTCTTTCCTTCCTAAAAGCAGCTGCTGCTTCTGTACCAATTGCAGCCTTAACCTTGCTCCAGGCTTCCCTCTGTCTGGTTAAAGTCGCAGAGACCCAGTACAGACATATAACCACTTCTGGACTGCACCCCATCCAGGTCAAAGCCTCCTTAAGCTCTCCTCTAAAGTTTGCTAACATAGAGCCCACGTCCTGTGGTTAAGCCCCTTCTCACATTCTTGCAAAGAAGCCCCTCAGGTCCCCATGGTTTATTCTTCCAGACAAGAAATTCATTCTGTTCAGCTGCAAGTGTGTTCTTGGTGGCTTTGGGCTGGAGGCCACTGAAAGCTGTGTTCCAGCAGATTGTGATTACTGCAAAGTGATTACTGCATTCTCTACTCCATTCCTTTCTTCATTCTTTCACTTATTCCTTCTACATACATTTTTGAGGACCTACTTGTGCTGGGGACTGCTAGACTTGAGGGCGTTGAGGTGGAATGCACCTGCTGGCCAGGAAGACCTTACCATGGCTGTCATAAGAGCTGCCGAGTGCCACCCGCGGGCTGTAAACCACATGGTGCTCCGTGGTTCACACATATCACACTGGTTTCACCCTCCTCCAAGGTAAGAATTTCTATTTAGATTCTATAGATGAGAGAACTCAGAGTCAGAGAGGTTAAATAAACACAGCTGGGAAGTGGCAGAGGTATGGTTTACAGAGCCCCACATTCCAGCATTTCTATCAGGGAGGTTGAACTCCTTGAAATCATACTGTGAACGTTTTACTCCAAATAAGGTCAGCCATACAGAGAATGTAACAAAAATGTACCTAAAATTTATCATTTAACAGTAGAACTGAGAAGTCTTAAGGTAAAACTCGCTGTGGTCACGTGTCTGCTGTCTGCTTAGTCAAGGAGCATGAGTTCATTACTGTTAGTTACCATATCAGTGTAGTTAGTACCTTAGTGTATGTTAGTCATATTAGTGAACTTGGACTTCATAACGGAACATCAGATTAGATGGCTTAAACACCAAGAATTTAGTTTCTTACAGTTATGGAGAATGGAAGGTCTAAGAGAAGGCCCATGGGGCTTGGTTCCTGGTGAGCGCTCTTCTCAGCTCACAGTCGCTGGTCTTCCTGCTATATGTTCACTGGGGCTTTCCTTGGTGCATGTGCATGGGGGGAGGGGAGGAGTAGGGAGAAGGAGGGGAGGGAGGAGCAGAGAAGGGGGAGGGGAGAGGGAGAAGGTAGGGAGGGGGAGGGCAAGGGGAGGAGAGGGGAGGGGAGGGAGAGGAACTTTCAGTGATTCTCTTTATAAGGGCACTAATCTAATCATGGGGAACCCACCCTCATGACCTCATCTGACCCTAATAATCTCTCAAAGGCCCATTCTCTAAACAGCATCACATTGGGAAATAGGCTTCAACATGTAAATTTGTGGGAGGGGGATTACAAGCATTTGGTCCATAACACGTAGCCTCATCTCTGATGACACACCTGGGCTTCAGCCTGTCTGTGTCCCACAGGCACAGAGTTCACAGAAGCATCAGGAAACAGCCTGCAGAGGAGAGTGCACGCCACACTGTCTGGTTTCTTCTTCCCAGATGCAAAGCCTCTGTGGAGCTCACAGACTCCCCAGTGGAGCTGTGTCTGCTGGGAGCCTCATGAATATTTCCTAAGCAGTCCTGCTGCCATGGACATGACGTTAGTGTCAAGAGGAGGTGGCATCAAGGTCTAACTCAATTCCAACTTCATTAATGGAATCAAGCAGGTTCCAGCAGCTAATTAGGAAGCAAAAGGTGAAGAAAAGGCAGATCTGGGGCTCCTAGTACCCTGCAGCAAATCAGGATATTCAGCCAAACCACACTCCTATCAGCCTCCGTCACTCCTCCTTACAAAATTCTCAAATTAAACATGTTAGATTTTCTTTCTCTTAAATTATAAAAATTAAATATTAAGCACATATAGCACACCTAAAGTAATATTTGTAACATACACAAACCACAAAGAATAATTAATAAGATGAATACCTTGTACTGGACTCCAGCTTAAAAATGGAATATTTACAGAATTGTGATGTCTCCCGTAGCCCTTTCTAAGCCAATCCCAGCTTTACTGTCTCCCCAAAGGCAACTACTAACCAGAATTTTGTGTTTTTATAATCCCTTTGTTTCTCTTTACAGAGTTAAGCCACATATGTATGTATAGTTTTAGTTTTGCATGTTTTTGAACTACATATAAATAGAAAACAAGATTTTATTTAACTCTTTACTGGGATCACATGCCTCATGTCAAGTTGTTACCGCAAATATAATTTTAAAAACATTCAAAGTCATCTCGTTTCAGAAAATGTTCCTTTTCTGCTTCTGCTAAGTGTAAATTGGTAAATTGAAAGAAGAAAGAGCAATAACAATACTTGCATGCTTTCAGCTGTGGTGATCTACCCCGCAGGTCCAAGAGGTGTTGGGAGAGGATGGAAGGGGAGGGGTAGCTGGAAAGGGGGACAGACCTCCTTGGCCCTAGGCTAGGGAGATGACTCAGAACTGACCAATCAGAGCCTTCCCTGCCCTGGGTAGGCCCCAGGCAAAAGTTTCAGGATAACTTTTTGTCAGGTAGGAAAGACTCAAACCCTGGCCTTTTGCCAGAACTTTTAGACAAAGACCCATTGCTTTCACTGGGAATGCAATTATGCCTTTTTACCTTTTTGTTTTGGAGACAGGGTCTCCTCTGTTGCCTGGGCTGGAGTGTCATGGCCAAGGCATCCTCATCACTTGCTGCAACCTCAAACTTTTGGGCTCAAATAATCCTCCTGCCTCAGTCTCCCAAAGTACTGGGATTGCTGGTGTGAACCCCCATGGCCAGTCTATGCTTTACTTTTTAAATCTCTAAACGGTCTCTGTCACTAGAACACAAATCATTTGGATAATCTTGATTATAACGATGTGTTAGTGATTTTGCTGAAATGAAGGCAAAGAAGAAAAAATAATTTTAAAAAGTAGATATTAATAACTTAGAGATTGTGTACATCTTTATCCTATTACTCATTCACACATCACTGAGACTCCTGGGCAGAGCCACTATCTCCAGACACCGGACATGGGCACCGACAGATCAATTCAAGCATCCTCATGAGATATACAGCATCGCTTCATGCACTTTATTTTGTTGTTACAAATGCTTATTTATTTGTTTATCCATAAAGAAAATATGAAACAAAGTTTATTGAGGAAGAGAAAGGATTTTCAGAGTAAGAGAGTTCGCCAAGTAGGGTATGCTCACCACAGACAGCGAATGGGCCTCCATGGCCAAGGCAGGTGTGCTCGGAGGCAAGGAGGCCCGAGTGCAGATTTAGTAAGAAAGGAGGAAGAACAAAGACAGGAGAATTAAGCATATTTTATTTGACAGTTTTTTAGCTTGAGTTCCATCATCACAACATTTAGACCAGGCCATGCGGGCCTCTAGTTCTACTCTGGCTCTCAGACTGCTAGTTATCAAGGCCAGCCTGGCCAGCACTGCTCCCATGCCTAGAGAACCCCATGCTCTAGTTCTTAGTTTTCCTCCAAATACGTGTCAAGTCTTCCTTTTTTTTTTTTATCATGCTCTGTTCCTATTAGCACTTTCTGGTTTTCCCCCAGTGAGCCTGTCAGCACCAGGTCCCCTCCTGGTAGCTCCCTACACTCCTTGGGTGGGGCTGCCTGCTCCGACCTCTGCCACCTGCGCAGAGCTGGGGGCTTCCTCTTTGTGAGGCAGGGGCTGAAGAGGACTGCACTGGGACCACCGGTGTGTGTGCGAGAGAGATAGAATTGGGATGAGGGTAGGGATAGAAAAAAGGGTAGGTATAGAAAAAGGAAGGAACAATGAAAAGAAAATGAGGAGGAGACACTTTGAATAAGTAAAAATAAAATGTACACGCATACACCATAATAATTAATGAGCATTTGCCTGTATTAGACTTTCAAAGAGAAAAGAAAAAAACACCCGTGAACATAGGGCTTGGAGGGTAACAAGCAAGGGAGCAGTGACCGCAGTCACAGGACGCTCATGGCAGATATTCTGCATCAGAATTTCTTTAACTTAAAGGGCAAATATGAGCCAACTATTCTAATGGACAAACCAGAATTTTGCTTATGTTTTAGCCAATAGTTGGTTGGATTCATTAAAAGCGCATAACTACTGCTTTTGAAACTTTGATCCCACTTGGCTCTCCCCTGCCTTACTTCAAGAAAAGCTTCCAGTGAGAAGAATCCTGCTCAATCAATTGGCCAACATAACAATGGCTTCATGAGCCTTATATCCTTTGATAACAAAAAGTGCAACAGGGAGCTCTGGGCAATGCCCTGGTCTTTGGAAACACATCAGCAGAAACTCAGTGCAGTTAAACATGAAAGGAAGTCTCTACACTTTCTTCTTAATAGCAGTAATCCCAGAATTGGTGGTCCCAAATAGACAGAAATCAGGAGAAAGACCAGCTAAGGCAGGGACAAAGGTTCAGGGGATACCAGAGACACGGGGAAAGACACACGCAGGAGGCAGGAAAGCACACACTGTCACCCTGGTAGCTGGGACTCCCGAGGGGGACAGTCACGGCCACATGCTGGGTGAGGGTGACGGTGGTCTTCTCTCCTGTGCCATCTGAGCATCAGCCACCTGCACCAGCATCTCCTGGGCATTGATCACCATTGAACCCCGGTCCCCCTGAGACCCAGTGAAGCAGAAGCCCCAGGATCAGGGCCTGAGCATGTACATTTAAAGCAAATTTCCCAGGTGGTTCAACTGTGCCATGATATTTAAGAATTACTAGTTTGGAAGGTAACCAAGCTGTTTCCTTTCTCTCTCTCCTGCCTGTGTCTGGTGAGGAGCGCGGTAACACTGCAGGGTGCCGGGGTGAGCTCAGAACGTCTCCGTCTCCATGAGACAGGGGCTGGACTTCTTACTCCACGGTTTCAGAGTGAGCAGCTGTCCAGGGTCCTCATCTCACGTGATTTGGAATTTGAAGAATTACAGATTGCAGAAATTTATTAAGCTCATGGGCATGGAAGAAGGATGAATGTAACTAAGAGATGATAAAGTATTTAGTAAAAATGGCAATATAAGCCCCGAACCTGTGATGTTTGGCTAAGGCAACTCCAGTGTCCCTCATCTATTCAAGGCCAGACTCAGCTGAGCTGCTCAGGAAAGCTGGATGGGGCTGAGTCGGGGCTGAATAACAGGATATTAAAATAGAAGCACCAGATGACCAAGTGACTTGGCAGAAAGGACACTAATTTGAATTTGAAAAATGTAGGTGGCCAAGAGATAGTTGACTTATAACCAGAGGAAAGAGGATTTGGGGGAGAAGAGGACTTTGGGGGGAGACCCAGGCATGTGCTGTGAGTCCTGCCTTCCTCCAACTGGAAAGGGGGGCTGGGGCTCTCCTTTCAGCTCAAGGAGAGGGCGGTGCGGCCATGGGCTCAGTGTTTATGTTGCCCCAAACCCATATGCCAAAGTTCTAGTCCCTGAGGGGGTGGCATGAAGAGGTGGGGCCTTTGGAAGGTGACTCGGTTCACCATCAGGATGGGAGCAGCACCCTTAGTGGAAGAGGCCCCTCTACCGCCTGAGGATAGAGTGGGAACACAGCGCTCTGAGAGGAAGCAGACCCTCGCCAAATGCCGAATCTGTCTGCACCTCGACCTTGGACTTCCCAGCCTCCCGAACAGAGAGAAATAAGCCCCTGCCATTTACAGGCTATGCCGATTGTGGCATTTTGTTATAGCAGCCCAGACAGATGAACACTGGTGCTCTGAGGGTGTCTGGGTGAGTGTCTTATCTGAGTGAGTGGTTGTGCATTACTGTGGTTTCAGGGCCTCACAGTGACTGTTCCAGGGTCCCGCCTGAGAACACAGTGGGAGATGTCCAGCTGCTGGTGGGTGAGCTGACGGACTGATGCTCTGGGGTTGGCCTGCTCCTGAAAGGTGCCATGACAGGTGCCAGGTGGGCTTCCCGTACTCCAGATGTGCACGGCATGGAGCAGAACTGCTGGGCCAGAGTTTTCTCAGGCACAGAAGGTCCCCTGAGTGACCAAACAAGGACCCTGGGTGACCAAACAGCCTCACCCAAGAGAAGCTGAGGCTATGATTAAATTACCAGGATCTAGGTGACAGGTGAGGTGTAGATGTATGCCCCCCACGATCAAGAGAACATCAGAGAGCCCACCTTACAGATAAAAGGTCTCTGAACAATGGGGGATGAAGGGAAAGGAAGCTCTGATGACCTGCCAGGCTCTGAAAGTCCCAGGCCAGCTAACGACCAGGGCTGTTAACAACTTCACTGTCTCCCTTACACTTCCTTTATCTGACCAGAGTGTCCAGTCTTTTTTCTTTTCTGCACGTCAGAAGAAGAGTTGTCTTGGCTACACATTAAATACAGAAGCACTGATGAAAGATGATGAGCAAATAAAAGGTCTGCACTCACTTTCTGTAACATCTAATTAATGCCACGGACAAGCACATAGTTCTCAAATGCTGTACCAGCCTGTGGGCCGCAGGTTGGACACCCCTGATTTAACCCCACACACTCCTGTCTCCAGACGCTTCAGAAACTACACTTGGCGGTGGAGGGAGGAGGGACAAGGAGCCACCACACTCCTCCTCAGCTTCAACTTTGCTCCTGGCAGCAGGACCCCCAAAAGAAAAGGGAGGAGTCTCACCTTTTTTTTTTTTTTTAGAGACAGAGTCTCACTTTGTCACCCTTGGTAGACTGCTGTGGCGTCACAGCTCACAGCAACCTCCAGCTCTTGGACTTAGGTGATTCTCTTGCCTCAGCTTTGAGTAGCTGGGACTACAGGTGCCCACCACAAAACCTGGCTATTTTCTTGTTGCTGCAGTTTGGCCGGGTCCAGGTTTGAACTTGCCACCCTTGGTATATGGGGCCAGCGCCCTACTGACTGAGGCACAGGTGCTGCCCCAGAGTCTGACCTTTTAATGAGGATCAGATGTCTTGATTTTGAGTTGAGACTTTATTTTACAACTTTAAGTAATAATCAGTTTTAAGTGATTTAAAGGCATTTAAAAGAATTAGAAAAAGAATATTTTGATTTTTTTCAGGAACAAGAAGAACGATACAAACAAATAGAAAAACAAGGACTGTAAGAGGCACAAAATAAAGTTGTTTTGTAATTATGTCCCACGGGAGGTTCTTGGGTTATATTTGGTCCGTGTCATTCTAGAAGTTGTGTGCCTCAGGTGTCATCTGGGCAGCGTCTCACTGTCAACATTAGCCTTTCATTTGATTACTCAGGCTGACAATCTGGAACTCCGGAGAACCAGGTTTTGCAGGGACTAAAGTCCCAGGAATACTCTTTAAGAAAACAATATACAATTCTAAGTACAAAATTGCCAAATGCCCTCCCACATGCTCGGAAAGTGTTTTCTCAAGGCCATGATCCAAAAGCTGGAGCTTCCTTAACTTCATGGCACAGAATATCCTCCTCTTTCTAGGGGTCAGCTTCTCTCTCCCATAGTCTGTCGGTCAGACTGTTAGCAAGTCTGGTCAGCTTTGCTCTCAAAGTGTCCCCAGGACCCCAGCACACAACAGCAA
>CAUYON010121185.1:0-30052 GCA_963573935.1 Arctocebus calabarensis
TGCCAAAAGAAAACCATATTAGGATTTTTCTTGCTGTTTCCTAAATAATAACTTCAAACTTTCTTTTGGCTCACAAGTGTAGGTGGTCTGTGGTTAGCTGTCTTCATTGCCTGCCTCTGTAGAAGATGGAGGGTTCCAGGACTTTACTCGTGAATGATGTATGCAGGAATCGACTCCTACAACTTTAACAGTAGAAGAAGACAAGATAACAGGAAAGGGGACTTTCCAAGTTGGGGTCAGGGAAGGTGAATTAGAGGGAAGAGTTTTGATCATGACTAGATCTCCAGGAAGGAAAAGTCCCTGTTTTAGTTAGTATGTCCCTGCCCAAATGGGGAGCAGGACTTTCTTCGAGTTATCCTAGAGCTATCTGAGAGAATGATCCATTTTTACCTTCCATTTCTCTATTTCTTGGAGCATTTGGGAGTGTTTGAAGTCTCTGTCTTCAGTTTCAGAAATCCTTTCTTCTGCTTGCTCCATTCTGTTACTGAGGGATTCTACTATATTTCTCAGGTCTTTGAGGGCTACAACTTCTTGTCTCAATGTGTCAAGATCTTTGCTCATTTTCTCTTTGAACTCGTTTAGTTCTTGAGACATCTTTTGGGTCATCTTTTGGATTACTGCTTGAAATTCTAATTCCATCTTTTCCTCCATTGTGCTGATCTTAGTTGCTATCCAGACTCTGAACTCAACTTCTGACATCTCAGCCATTTGCTTATGCAAAGGATCTTGTGCTTCATCTACCTTGTCATTCCTTGGGGGAGTTGATCTACTCTGGTTATTCATATTGCCAGAGTTTTTCTGTTGATTCCGCCTCATGATTATTTTTCAATGTTGCCTATGACCATCCTCAGAGTTGGGAAGGTGTCTCTTCCAGATCAGACCGTGGCAGATTCACTCTGTTGTTACTGGATCTTTGTAGGGAGTGACCATGTGTCTCTAATGATTTCTCAAACCCCACAGGTTGGACAGCTTAAATCCTCCCCAGCCTGCTTAGAAGACACTTTAAATTGCTAACTTGGGCTAAGCAGAAGGTTTCCCAGGAAAGCGCTGTGGCTGGGACCACTCCTTAAGTGGCTCTCCACTTACCCAATGTGCCAAAACCGGTCTCACCTATGCCCCTGAGGGCTGAGGCTGTAAGGCATCTCAGTCCCTGCCTTTAGGCTGCTCAGTCACTAGATTACTCACTCCTACCCAATGCTTGTTCTGTGACCCTGAGGGTGGAGCTTGCCAGGGCAGTTCTCCCAAAATGGCTCGACCACCAAACACTGCGTCTGGCTCGGTGGCCCAGTCTGGGGGCCCAGACAACACTCAAAAACCCCTGCACTCCTGCCCAAGTTCTCCCAAGGCAGTTCAACCGAGTGCCAAGTCCAAAAGAAACCCAAACAGCTCACAGGCAAGACCTTTCCAGCCTGCAGTCCCACTGTTGCCCCACCCACAGCTGCCAACAGGATCAGACTGAATGAACACACACAACCACTTGCCCAATCTCCGCTGCTTTGGCCTTCCTCAGGGTGTCCAGAAGCCTCATGCTGTCTCCCTGCGTCCCCAAAGGGAAGTTTCTGGGCAGATCCTGCCTGCCAGAGATGCCTGAAGTCCTTTCTCCCCAGTCTCACCATGCCCAGCCACAAGGAAGGTGTTACTCAGTTGCCATCTTGCTCCACCCTCCTGGTTAACTTCTATTAGATGAAGAGTATCTCAAGGTTCAAATTCATAAGCCCTCTACTCATGTAATTAATCAAAGTAAGATCTGAATCCTTAAGTATAATATTTCAACTTTAAAAATATAGATACGCAGATATAATTAATTACCTTTCACATCAATCCTAGCCATTTTCAGGTACTCATTTAATCTATTCTCTCTGACCCAAGTTCCTGGATTTTGTTTATTTATAGAAACACTTATTACTTTATGCATTATGTTTTAAGCAACACATTTACATAACAAAGTTTATGTAACCCTTGCTTATTTTTTCTTAGGAGTTACTTTTAAAAAGTTTAGTTTGAACTTTCAGTTGAAACTTTAGTTTCAACACATCTGTGCTTGGAATAATTATTATTTTCTCTCTTATTTTTCTCTGTCTTTATTAACTGTAAAAGAATATATCTGTATCTAATCTATCGATTGCATATTAAAGGTATTGGTATATTTGGCCTAGGACATCTAAAATTAAACATCCATTTGTCCATGCCAATTGAATTTTTTAATCTGTTGGCACGAGGATATTCATACTGTTCTTGCTTTCTTTTTAATCCCACAGCATTTATAGCTATGTTCCTCTTTTCCAGCTAAATTTCTTTATGACTTCTTCCTCCTTATTTCCTCCTTCTCCTTCTCTTGCTTCTTCCTGCTCATCTTTTTCCTCTTTCTTTTCTCTCCCACCCACCCCAATGAATCTTGCCAGAAATTCATCAATCTATTGATGTTCTTCTTTGATGTTTGAAATTTGTTTCTATCATGCATATGTTTTCAGTCCCATCACACCTGCTTTGTTCTTTATAATCATCTTTCTGTAATCTGAAGTGCCATTCTAAAATTCCTCTACTATATTCTCAAATTTGATGCTTGCTTATTAATATTCAGCTTTTGTTTTTCTAACATAACATTTACATATAATATATGCATTGCCATCCAACTAATAAGTTAGCTATGTTGTAGGACTTTTGATGGTATTTTTGTAAAATTAATTTTCAGTTTTATTTTTCTCTGACATCTTTTTTAAATAAATGGGCATCATTTTTTTTAAATTTCAGAAACATTTAATTTTTTTCTAATTAATTTCTGATTTTGTCATGTTGGTTTCAGACAATGTGCCCTGTGTGATATGAATTCTAATTTTTTGATAATTATTTCACAACTCAAAATGTGATACATTTTTTAAAATATTATTTTCAGATATAGGTTTTGCAAATATATTATCCTATTGGGTAAGTTGCTTTTTGATTTTCAGAGGAGCATCTTTGAAAGATTCTAACCTCCACACTATGAGAGAATAAATTTTCTTTTTGCTTTAAGATACTCAGTTAGTGATACTATTATATCAGTCCTAGAAAACTAAGACAGAGATGTATTTCTATGCTTTGTTTTTCACTTTCATTCACTTGAAAATGTCTTTCTCAATACTTGAAAGCCATCCCAATATTAAGAAAGAAAATACCTGTAGCCCCCTATCTCTGTGTGTGGGATAGGAGCCTAACTTCAATAAGGGCCAATTAGCAAACACACATGCCTAATCACACTGCTCAGCCTGCCACCCGTGTCTTCTCCCACTTTCCCACTAGCTCACCCAGCACTGCATGACTCTCCTACCTTTGTTCCACTGAAGTCGAGTTCCATCTCTCTCCCCTGTTGCAGTAGTCTTGAATAACTCTGTCTGGTACAGTTTTTCATTTATAGAAACACCAGACTCAATGAAAGTCAGACCCGAGTAGAGAGGGAAGAAACAGTGGTGAAAGCCCCTAGATTGCCATATAGTAAAAAAAAAAAAAAAGTTTGGTGAGTGAAACATGAAACTCTGAAAGCAATGAAGACCCTCAATGAGGTCCCATGTCTGCCAGGAATACATGGTCCTTTCTTACCACACCTCATTTCTCTTTTTATCACACTCTTAGCACCTTGGGTTTTCTTCTCCTACCTAAAGTGTTACCATTTTAATTCTTGCCTCATACTCTGTTTTCTAGACAACCCTGACCGACACTGACACTAAGATATACCATGAAACAAACAAAAAAGATAAGTTACCATGTTAATCATAACTAATCCCCCCCACCCAAATTATATGTTCATGTCAATAGAAAGGCATTTGACATACTTTCCCCACTACTCCAGCCAGGATACTCTCCTACATAATGTACAAACAACATAGGTATTTCTGCTAAAGCCAGGAAGAAGAAAAGAATGCACATCATCCCCACTTGGTAACATTATGATGGTAGGATTAGCCACTGTAATGAGACAAGAGGTATAAGAATATAAAGCAACATGTAAAATTATTACTGATCATAGGTGGTTTATCTGAAAAAGAAAAACTACTGGAAACGTGACACTTTGGCCAATCTAAAGGATGTAAAATTAATACATGAAAATCATGAACTTTATATAAAAGTGGGAAAATCTAATTTAGAATGGTGAAAAATATCACATTTACAATAGCAACAAAATGATACAATACCTAGGGATGAAATTATAAAAAATATAATGTTATTTAACAATTTCAAAATCCTGAAAGATGCAGGTTTTTTTTTTTCTTTTTGGATGTAGACAATTTCATTTTAAGAGGAAATAGGCAAAATAAATAAGCAGGAAAACCTTGAAAAATAAAAGCAATAAAATTGGAATAGTCCTATAGGTTAATAAAACATGCTGCAAGTCTCTATAATTAAAATAGTGTGGTAATTTTACATTAACAAAGGAAGAAAAAGAACAGAATAGAAAATACAGAAATAAATAGAAGGGCATATGTAAATATAGTGTATGATACAGTTTATTTCTCCAAATAATAAGACAAAAAGATTTGGATAACTGGAAGGTAATTTGGAAAAATAATTAAAGACTGAACCTCTTCTTATATCATGCATTAAGATAAAATTTCAAAAGATCAGGGATCTAGATGAAAAAGTTACAGAAAAGATTAGTCACATAAGGATCAGCTTTCTTTCTGCCTGTGAAAAGGAAAAATGTCCCTAACCATGAATGAAAATCTAGTACCATGAAAAATGTATAATTTTGACTATATAAAAATTTAAAATGATGTTATGCAAACAAACATCATCAGAGTAAAAAGTCAATAGCAAATGAGGGAAGGTATTTGCAATAGCTAAAGAGTAATAGTCCTTTTTATGAAGAGCTCTTACTCATTGAGACAGAAAATATTACTTCATAGAGAAATGAAGGACAAAAATACAGATTTCACCCAAGAAGCACAGTCTATAAATGAAAAGATACATACATATACAATCTTCCACAGAGTAGTATATAAATAGATAAATAATCTAATACATAAATACACGTTAAATCCTCTTCATATACAATTTCTTCACAATCAGATTGATAATGAGTCAGTAGTTTGTACTTTGTCAATAAGGCTTTAGAAAACCCAGGACTCTCTTCTAGTACTTGAAGAAATGTCAAATAATACAATCCAATATGAGAGGTAATCTAGAATATCCAGGAAAAACCACATATATATTTATGTTAATAATGATCAATCCTACCTCTGTCAAAGTATCTGATAAAGGGTTACCCCACTCAGGGCTGGATAGGGACCCCCTATTCTCTAGGTCCAGGTGAGCTCAGAAATCAGACCACCATTTCTAGGCACAAACAGCCTGCTCATTCTAGGCCACATCCTCTGGACTCTAGCAAGGTCATGAACAAAGCAACCTGAAAAGTTTTAGGAGGTCCCACCTTGAGTAGGGAGCACACACTCTAATTCCTTCCCTGAGATAAAACCCCCAAAGACCTAATACTACATATGGCCCGCCCTAGACAAAGGGCCCATGTGGGACACTTCCAACTTGGGTCTTTTCCTTTGCTTGAAGCTCTGGTGCTTTTTACTCCTGTATTTATTTCTGTCTAATAAAGTCCTATCTTAGCACTGATCTGTGGTCTTTGGGTTCATTCTTTGAATCCCTGAGGCAAAATGGGGTTCATAAAATATTATTTTCAACATAACTTTCCATTGTGACAATGTTTGTATTAGAAGATTGGAAACTACATGAATACCCATCAGAAGAGATTGGAGGAATAACTGTAGTAAATCCACATAATGCCAAGTGGATTATGCAGGTGAAAAAAGGAATTAAAGACTATCTCTTTACAAAGAAATGGAAGGGAATTATTGATAATAATTCCAATCAATTATTGATTCCAATAATTGATTGGAGTTATTCAAATGTCAAATGAGAAAATTCAGTCCCTGAAAGTGATAGAAAAGAAGGATGAAACAACTTCGAGCAGAAAAAAGAAAGATGGTGAAAGAAGAGGCATAAAAGTGAGGTCTCCCAGAGGTAGCCTATTATATAGCTTTAATTGAGGAGCTGTAGAAACATTAAATAACCACAAATAAATAACCGCAGATACTAGTTTAATAAGAAATACCGATTAGGAGCAACAGTAGCCATGATAGTAATTGTATTAATCTCTTCATGTTCTCACAATGTGTATTAATCACATATTCTCACAATGTGTCTCAATAATTTTTTTAAGAATTCGTCTTTTTAACATATGTTAACATTTTCTCTTCATAATACTACTTTGAACTTGATAGCGTTAATATTTCTAATTTATAGTTGAAAAAACTGAAGTTAAGAAAGTTCAATGTTGCTCTACTATGAAGCTAATTTATAGGTTTCATATGAAGGCTATAACCCAACTATAGCATAAGAATATGGTGAAAAGGGTAAGGGAGGGGATGGGAGGGGGGAGATTGGGGTGGAGGGTAATGGGTGGGACATCTTAGAAGGGTACAGGCAAAACTTACTAAATGCGGAAGACAAATGTTTTTATACAATAACAAAGAAAATGCCAGGAAGGCTATGTTAAACAGTTTGCTGAAAATATTTCAGATTGTATATCAAATCAGCACATTGTACCCCTTGACTACACTAATGTACACAGTTAAGGTTTAATAATAATAATAATAAAAAGAAAGTTCAATAATTTGCACCATCCCTTCAGCTAGTGAATGGAACAACATGGCATTTGAATTCACATCTTTCTGAATGGCCCCCACACTAACAGCCATTCACACTGTTAAATAATGTGATTTTTAAAAATTTGATAATTCTTTATTAATAGTCAAAAAACCAATTATTTTCATTTTTTTCAAAAGAAAAAAATGAGTCATTTTGAAAGAGAAAAGATGAAGTAATTTTTAAAAAGAAATAAACAAAACTAGCTTTCTTAACTTGTCTTTAGGGATGTCTAATATATGGCAACATGCTGAGAGCTAAAGCTAGCAAAACACGTAATGTTCAGCACAGTGAGGTAACCTGGGCTTTGAGTAATTTTATTTAAGAAACTGCTGAATTTCATACATTGCTGCATGAAATAGATTAAAATTATCCACAATCTAATAAATGTCACTTTGGCTGACTTGCATGTTTTTAGTAATCAAATTCAGAATATCTTTATAGTTTTCTGTATGACATAGATTAGAGTCACATATATTCCATAAATATATTACTTAATTTTTAAAAATGTTAAGAGCCTTCTTTTACATGCCAGATGTATTACATGAAAAATCTTCCAAAACTTTGCTTGTGATATCACACATTATTTTTTAAAATTAACGTATGATAACAGTAGCACTGATATTGCATACCATTAAGGAATAAGGGGGAATAATTTAGGATTTAATCCCAAGGAAAATGAAAAATGCCCTCCTGAAAAAAAAAAGTAGGAATGGAACACATTCTTAAAACTTTTGTCTGTATGTAGAAAAAAGAAAGAATATAGAAAACTTTTGTCTGTATACAGAAAAAAGTAAGAATGGACACATTTTTAAAACTTTTGTCCGTATATAGAGGAAAGAAAAAAAAAGTTATTTTTCCATATGTCTAAAGCATTTTCTTTGTGACATAATTTCAGAAGTCATTATTTCTAACATGACAGACAATATTCTAGCTTACCTGCCTTCTAAGAAAAACTAGTAGATTGTGAAATGAGATCTCACTAAATTATAACTAGAAAATGCTAGACTCAGTGGAGAGCTGTGGCTATCATAATGCGGCATACACTTGGCAATCTCATGATCCTTGAAAGTCTATCCCAAAGTTACACTGAAAATTTAATTTCAACTTTATTGATATTTTATATTCATGTAGGGTATATGGGTATATACACACACATATATACTCATGCGTGGAAAAAACGGTGCGTATTAAACCTGCTGCCCCTAAGCTGTGGCAAATGCCAATCACATTTTATTTTACATATTAATGTTAGTAATTTTAAACTCATACTCAAACAGAAATTGATTTACATCAGGGTTTAGCAGTTTTGTTTCTGTTCTTAGCCTCTTCTAGCATTTAGTTTTGCTTCCTCAAAGGTCTTTTCAAATTTTTGTTTCATAAATTTCAGATTAATAGGAGGCTACAGATGATTAGTTTACATTGTTTGCCATTGTAAGGTAGGGTCCAAGTTGCAGTTGAGTCCTTCACTCATGGAGGGCGCCATATCCCTCTACATTATATCCAGTAGGGGGAACTTACCATCCTCCCCACCTTCTTGAATTTAATTGTGTTTTTCTTTCCTGAGGGCCTGTAGTTGTTTATCTACTAGTTTCAGCACAGTATTGAGTACTTGGGATGCTTGATTTTCCATTCTTGAAATACTTTACTTAGGAGAATGTTCTCCAAATCCTTCCAGGGAAATACAAAAGATGCGAAGTCTTTTCTTTTGTTTTTAATAATGCCTCTCACATATTCACCTGATAGTTGAGGAGTCAGGAGAAGTTTTTCTCTGAAACTGGTGATTGTGACCCAAATGGTACCGAGGAGAAAGTTTAAGGACATGTCCTCTCCTCCAGAGGCCTAGGTCACAGATGTCTGCACTTAGTATTCCATGAGTGCCGTAGAACAGCATATGCCTCTTTCTGCTGAAAAACACCCAGAATTTTTCTTCCTACCTCATTATTTCTGCTTAGGGACTATAAGTTGTTATGTTAGCATGAGGGGGAGAATTGCAAAGTCATTAGAAAATACTGTTAGGTAGGCTGAATACTCCATTTCAAGTGCCTGGAAACACCCCCAATTTAAGCTACACTTAGATATCTCATATTCCTTTTATGCCTTGGCACAATGAAATCAATGCAATTTCTGTATTTTGTGAGCTGGGTGACTGCAGCCTCATTTAAGGATCACGGCTGTTAATGTTGGTATAGTATCCCTCATCAGATGTAGACACTGCACAACTCATTCTACAAAATACCGTTATTATTTCTATTTTACTACTTAATAATTGATGCTGAAATGGGTTAAATTACTTGAGAAGGATTCTAAGAGTATAACCTCATGCTTTCTAAAAGCAAGCAGCAACCATGGATGCTGTCTTTTTTCTTTTTCTTTCTTTTTTTTTTTATGAAAACACTCAATTCTGAAATATAAAATATGTGGCTACTAGCTAACCATTGCAAGAGCGATTTTAAAGCTCTGAATGTGCCTTATATTTTACGTCTTGAAACTTTGGTGTGTATGTGTATAATGTTTTTCCATTTTTCTCTATTTTATGTGGAACGTGAGAGAGGAGGCAATAGGAGACTATGCTCCATCTTTAGAGGAATATAGTGGCTCCTCAATTCAGGCCGAGGTAATCGCCTGAAAAACCCTTCATAAGTTGAAAATGTTGTAAGTTGAAAATGCATATAATATGCCTCAGCTATTGAATATCATATTTAAGCCTAACCTACCTTAAATGTGCTCAGGATACTTATTGTAGCCTGCAGTTGTGCAAAATTACCTAACACAGAGTCTATTTGACAATAAAGTATGGACTTTCTCATTTATTAAATACTATACTGAAAGTGAAAAATGAAATGGTTGTATTGGTACTAAAGCATGGTTTCCACCGAATGTGTATTGCTTTTGCAGCATTGTAAAGTTGAAAAATCCATTGTAAACCATTGTAAATCAAGGTCTATCTGTACCATATTTTGTTTTGGAGAATGTAAAGTTCTTTGGTCTTGATCAGTACTCACACTTGGGGCTAAGAACTCTCCTCTTGCTCCCTTTGACACAAGGGCGCTCACCAGCGTGGCGATGATCTATTGTGTGACAAACTGGGCAAATTGGTTGAATTCATATAGAACCGGGGAGCTGCAGGTGGTGAATGGAAAAACCTGCCTCCAGTCCACATATTTAAATAAAAATCCCTGTCCTATATGCTTTCACCATTAATTTTGGAATATTTACTATTTAATGAATAGTCATGTTTATTGTTTTTGCTCTTAAAAAGCTGAATCTTTCCTGATTGAACACAGGGGACACTGCCGTGTGTGACTCTGACACACACACACTCACTTTCAGCTTTTGTGGAAAGCTTTTAGTGTCTGCCTCTTCTCATCTGTTCTTCACAACACACAAAGAAACATCTATTAGGCTATGTTGAAGGAAGCTTGTTTTCTAGTGTTCTCAGTCACTCCCACTCAGCCAAAGCAGAACCAGCCTCAGGTATATTTGCTAAACATCTTAATCTCGTGATTAAGTGACTTGTTTTTGCTTTTAGCAATACATTAGTGGCAGGAGAGGGATTAGAATAGGAGCTTTTGAAATGCTGATCTAATCCACACATCCCATTTCAGTTGCAGAAAGAAAAACAATGAAGACTTTCTGTTGAATGCTTGGTGGCTAATTAGCCTTTCTATTATCTAAAGACTAATTGGTTTCTTATCCAATCTATTCACTTAAGGTGAAATACTAATGAAATGTTTTCTCTCCATGATTTTTCTGAAAACAACAAAACAGCTAATGAAAGGTGGAAGGGAAGTTTTAGCATTTTCAATGCAAATAAATGTGTACAGGGGATTTAGATATTTTATTAGGGATTTTAAAATACAGATGAAGATTAGTTTGCATGGATTTAGCACTATCAGAACTCCCTAATACTTACAACAGGCTATATATGGCATAGTGGGACAAGAGAATTAAATCAGTGATGTATTTGAGTGAGGTCCTTTCTCCATCTCCCCTATTTCCTCCATCCTGTCTTTTCCTGCTTCACTGGAAACGCATCAGGCTTCAGTCTAGTCCTGCTGGGAGAATGTGTGTGAGTTCCAGTTCCTGTGGGAGGCAGAGTCAACTCATAATAATTTTTGTTAGTGGCAATTCAGAAAATCCTCCTGTTACTGAAGACTGCTGCATGACTGAGCTAAGTGCTATTTATCGAAGTAGCTAGTGTTTATGTGTCTTTTTGGAAGGATGCTGGGGCTTCTTTGGATGGAAAAATAGTTTTTAAAACACTAAGGCCTTTTTTTGCATGGAAAGACAGATAAGCAAAAGAATATAAAATTTGTGCTTAACCTTTTATCTTGAAATAGACACACAAGTTGCAATAACAGTATAAAACTGACCGTAGTAACCTCTGCTCAATTCTCTCCAATAATAATATCTTGCGTTACCATAGTGCATTATCCACATTGGGACCCTGGCACTCAGACAATGCTATTCTCTGAAACACAGACCTTCAGATTCTGCCAGTTTTTATACTCATTTATTTTTTGATTTGTTTTGTGTTTGGTGTATAACGTGATAAAGATTTTTACCACATATATAGATCCACACAATTACCACCACAGAGATAGAGTAATTCTTTCCACATTAAGAAAATTCCTCATCTTGGTTCTATCACTATAACTTAGTCATGTTGTCAATGTTATGGAAATAGAATCACACAATATTTAATTTTCTTGGTTGATGTTTTTATTCAGCATGATGCCTTCAAAATCTATCCAGGTAGTTGGATATTACTAATTTTCTTAATTGGCAGCTAGTATTCTAAATTATGGGCATTTTTTTTATTCACTTACCCACTGAAGGTGGTTAGAATTGTTCTCAACTTTTGATTATGCCAAATACAGTGACTAAGAATATTTATGCATGGGTTTTTGTGTGGACATAAATTTTTATTTTGCTGAATAAACCTCCAATAATACAAATGCTGGGTTATAGTATAAGATTAAAATGCATGCAAAGTAAAAATATGGAGGCCCCCCCTGGAAACTTTTAGAGGTGATGCATATGCTTATTACTTTGATTGTATACATAAGTCTAAATTCATCAAATTTTATACTGTCACAAAATATAAATGGTTCCATTCAACTGACTTTTTACTACTCTTTGTGCTCACAATTTAATACAAGAATGATGCCCCATCAACACACACAGTGTCAATCAGTCGTTTGCCTGTGTCCCTTTTTTTCTGCTCCCTGAATCACCAGCCTGGTACCATATCTAGTCTCCCAGGTCTTCTCAACTTATTCTCACCTTCAAAGCTCATTTGGCAATTACACTTTTATTGTTGTTCCTGGCATTATCCAGGATGGTGCTTTATGCAATATTTATCCTGCCAATATTTTTTTGAGTTTTTTTGTTTGCATTTGACTTGTGACTATAATGATTTTTTTACTACAAATCTTACTTTTTTCATCTAGATTAAAATACCTTTGAAAATGTGTTTAAAAATACTTAATATGTTCCAGGGCATGAATAATAATTAATATTCTCAGTACCCATCTCAAACAAAAACATCTGAAGCATTCCCAATAGAATTGCATCCCATTCTCTATTTCTTCTCAATTGCAAAGGTATAATAACAACTCTGAACTTGTTTATTATTCCCACAATTTTCATGTATTTTTTATACAGATGATATTGTAACTTATGGATATGTTTACTTTTCAATTTGCTTTTTTAAAAATTTAATTTTCTATTAGTGAGATTTACATATATTGACAAATGTAGCTTTAGTTCACTTCTTTTCTCTTATATATAGGATTCCTTTGCATGAATATAGTAAGATCTTTTTGAGTGTGTGTTAATGGACATTTAAACTGTTCCATTTTCTTTTGTTTTTAAAACCAGAACTTCTAAGAACACACACATATGTACGTAGGAGTTTCCCTAGAATTTGTACCCACGAGTAAAATTATTGAGTTACAGAAAGTATGCATCTATACAATAGGTCTGTTATTATTCTATAGTTGGGTTTTATTTAATTAATCTCCCTAGCAGCAGTAAGTAGTGCTTACTGTTTCTCCATGGTTTTACAATATCTGATACAGAAACACTTTTGACTGTCTGCGAATATAATGAAAGAGAAATTCAGACCTCTTGTTGAGATCTTTCTAGTAAGAGTCATTGTTTTCATATATTTATTGGTCCTATCTTGTTCTCATTTATTTATTGCCAATTCATATCTTTTGTCACATTGTCCCATGAAGTTTTGGATTTTTTCTTTATATATTTGGTATACTAACACTTTATTGCTTATATGTTCTTTATAATCTTTCCTAGTTTTTGTTCTTTTCTCTTGTAATATGATTAAAGCCTAGTAGTCTGAATATGAATGCACATCCAGTTGGGAATCATTTGGGTACTGTGATTTTGGGAGTCTTATTTAATATATATTTCAAGCTATTGTGAGAAAATACATGAATTCCCTTCTCTAGTTTCTTCTAAGAGTTCTAAATGTTTCTTTTTACATTTAAGTGGTTAAAGCATGTAAAGATGATTTTGGTATTGATTTTTGTATCCTACCATTGATAATCATCACAATAGAAATTATTACCCACTCCATCATTTTCTGAACGAAAATGCTAATTCTGTCATATATGAAAAGTCCATTTACATATATACCTGTGATCTGTATTCTGATACTGTATTTGTTTAATACCTTCACCAAAACATATGTTGCAAATTTTGGCTATTCTTAGCTTTTTGCTTTTCAGATACATTTTAAGTTGTACTGGTTAAATTCCACCAAAACACTTAACAACTATTGGGATTTTGTTTAAAACATTGTAAATTTATATTTATTGCAAGTCATTAATATCTTTAAGATATTAAAATTTCATATGCATCAAAGTGATATATAGATATGTTACCATGGATATAATATAATCTCAATAAAATGTTGTCATTTGCTCCTTAAGACTTATACTCACCTTTTATTAGAGATATTACAATGATACATATAGGTGGACACACTCATGCAAAGTATGGAAAGAAAGAGGAAGAGATTGAATTGAAAGATCTAGTTGAGTTGAAATTGAGAGAGAAAAAAGGAGTTCTTATGAAAAATAGAATCCTTGCACAAATTGTTTTTTAACTATTTTGTGTGGAAAGAAAAGCATTGATTTTTCTATATTAATTGCATATTTATTGCAATTGCTAAATTCTCTCATTAATTGTAAAAATTTTAGATTCCATTGTTCTTTCTACATAAATAGAATTTTTTTTTTTTTTTTTTTTTTTGCAGTTTTTGACCGGGGGTGGGTTTGAACCCACCAACTCAGGCATATGGAGCCGGTGCCCTTCTCCTTTGAGCCACAGGCGCTGCCCTTTCTACATAAGTAGTAATGAACTCTGTGAATATAAAGCTCTCCTTTTTTCATTTTCAATCTCTACACATTTGTATATTTTTCTTGACATATTGTAGTGGTTGTATCTCCTTATATTCTTTATTTCTTCCCTAAAAAACACACTGGTTTCCTTTCCACTTCACTGGCAAATTTCTCTCATGTTACTCTGCTTCTTTTTCTTTATTTCCCTAACTTGCTAGGCAATCAGATATTTTGACTTCTTTTATATTTTTGCTTTCATAATTTTAGAGTTTCATTTATTAATATTTTTGTTTTTAATTATAAATTTGCAATTTGTAATTGTACATATTTGTGGGGCATGAAAGTATGTTATAATATAAAAATATAATGTGAATAATTAAGTGAAGTTAATATAGTTTATATTCATCACCTTAAATACTTAGAACTTTATGTGGTAAGAACATTAGTAATTTTTTCTTCAGCAATATCAAAATGTAGAATACTCTATAATTATCAGTTTTCTGTGCAGAACTAACAAAATCCTTTATATTCCTCCTGTCTGACATTTTGTACCCTTGTCCCCATTTCCTCCCCTCCAACCTCTGAAACCACCATTCTGTTCTCTGCTCCTATGAGTCCAGTTTTAGATTCCACGTGCAAGTTAGAACATGCAGTATTTGTCCTGTGCCTGGCTTCTTTCATTTAGCATCCTGTTCTCCGATTCCATCCAAGTTGTCACAAATGATGGAATATTTTTTTTTTGTTAAGGCTCAATAGTATATACCATTATGTATATGTATATCATGTTTTCTTTAGATCTTTGAGTTGTTTATGTTTATATATCTTCCCAAGAAAACTCATTTAGATTTACTGCATGGAGCGTGTAAGAGCACTGGTAACTTTCAAATTTATGTGACAAAGTTAGCACTCTTTCTTGACTTTGAGACTTGCGTACAACACTGTTTAATCAATGTTCTACCTGGAGAGTTGGAACGTGGACAAGTAGAAGAGAAAAAGTAGGTATGTGCCAGTGTGTGATTTTCATTGTAGACATGACGACTTTCGGCCAGCCCAGTGGCTCATGCCTGTAATCCTAGCAGTCTGGGAGGCTGAGAGCGGTGGAATGCTTGAGCTCCGGAGATCAAGACCACCTTGAGCAAGATGCGAAATCCCATCTCTGAAAAAATAGCCCCAGCTACTTGGGAGGCTGAGGCAAGAGGATTGCTTAAGCCCAAGAGTTTGAGGTTGCCTTGAGCTATACTGCCATGGCACTCTACCCATAGTGATAAAGTAAAATTCTGTCTTGAAAAAAAAAAGACTTTTAGTTGTTGTTCTAAAAATAATGAAAAGTTATTGATGTACTTTAAGAAAGGTTTAAGTTTAGATATGCAATTTTTAAAACTAACGTTAGTATGTAGAATAGATTGAAAAAGAACATGGGGAGATAAAAGGTAAAGCCTGAAGACTTTATTTTAAGGAATCCAGGTCAGAAGTGATGGTGTCTGAGATCTAGTTACTGGCCCTGAAGATGGAGAGAAGGAAGAAATGTATTTGGGAAATGAGTTTTGCTTACCGACTGCAGTAAGTGCTTACGTGGAATTGGCTCTGTGTCTGATCTTTGTCTTCTTATTCAAGTTGTGACCGTATTCTTATATCACCGTGCTGCTTTAATTATTGCAGTCTTTGCGTTTTAATATTTGGCAATATACTTACTCAATTTTTCAGACCTTTTTTTCCAAATATAAAAAGCTATTCTTACTCTCTTCTTTTCCAGAACAGAGGTTAGCAATAAAAAATACTTTCTCAGCTACTTTTTAATTAAATCAATATTTTAAAATTAGGATATTTCATATAAAAATTGAACTCTTTTTCCCTTGAAATATCATAAGATCCAGTGATACTGAGATTATTTATTTAAAACAGCAGTTGGCAGGTAATGACAGAGGACTTTCTTGAGGAAGGATAATGATTCTCATGGCATAATATGAATTGTAACTCTTGCCAGGAAAAATAATGGTTCCTACTTTTACTCTTAATATTGCCAAGTTAGAAAAACAAAAAATAGGTTTACCCTATCTTTGCATATTTAAATGTCCTTTTTTTTGACTTGATTTTGTTAGTTGGATTAACTACTTGGACTTTATAAGTGTTTTAATTTAGGGATATTTTTCTAGGTGAACATAAAAATAAATGTGTCAAGTTATCCCAATTCCACTGCCTTTTTAAAAGGATTCACAATAAACTATAACTAATTTAGAGAGTACGGAGAACTTTTTATTTCCATATCCATCCTTCTATTATTGTTTTTGGATAACAGCCAAGAAGTTTGACTTAGGTTCCTACGATCTCTTTATTGAGTTTAAGTTTATAGGCATCTGGCATTTTCTTCACCACAGTGCTTAGTTAAGACTTGAGCACATAACTTAAGGTTGACAAATTAGAATGTATTTCAGGACTTTTGTTTGAAGTTTATGAGAGAGACACAGTTCTCTTCCTTTCTTCCCATGTACTCCTCTCCTCTTAATTGGACAGAGAATCCTGCAGCTCAGGAGACTTTTGGCTTGTAATAGACTTAGAGTAAAGGGGACCACATACCAGAAAGCCTCAGGAGGCATCTGACTTGTAATAGATTTAGAATAAAGGGGACCACATACCAGAAAGAACAAAAAGAAGGAAATATTAATATAGTTGGGACATAACTAAGTCAATAAATTAAGCCAACTATGAATTTCACATCCTTCTGGACTTCCAGACACATGAGTCAGTAAATATCTTCATCCACAATACCAGGTAGACTTGGCTTGATGTTGTTTTCACAAAAAGTATTTTGATTATCACCGAGAAAGATAATGTAATTATATATGATCTCAGTTAAGAAAGGTATATGACCTGTGTTAATTTATGTGTTCTATGCATGCCTCAATAAATGTTTCTCTGTTTGTTTTTCTATGTATTTCTTTCTATCTTAACTATGATTATTCCTAGAAAAGACTAGGAAATTATATTATTAATTATAATTATATAATTATATTTTTAGCATTATTTGTTTCTCAAATTGTGTATACAATAGCCATACATGCAAAATGATGAAGGAAGCCATTGTTTAGAGATGCTTTAAAAATTCAAAATGTGAGTAATGTGTAAGAAGTAAACTAAGTGCAGTCTCTTTCCACATCTAAGTAATATACGTAAAATACTAAGCTTGACTTCTTATTTGAAAAATTGGAGAAGGCTTCCTGGTAATAACACGATTCAAAAAATAGGAAATTATATTACGAATGATTCAAAATATAATTGTAAACTACAAAGTGATGCTTAAATTTAGCCTATGGGTTAAAAAAATAGGCTTTATCCATAGCAAATATATTTTTAAGGAAATTCAAACTTCCCTACAGCCTTTAGCTTTTGATAAATACATTTGCTAAACTGCTACTATGACGAAAAATTGAAAACTCAAGAAACATTTAAAAGCTATCCAAACAAAATGAATTGGTGTGAAATCTATACATTTCTAAAAGAAACATTAATTTACTAAATTAAGTAAATATGGTGGACAAATCTTGTTTTGAATTGATCATTTGACAAACAGATGGTGAATGATCTGTTTTTCTGCTGCTAACAATATTCCTTTCTTTAAAGCATATTGTGAACATTTTTAATTTTTATGTTATTTGTACTACATTAATACTTAGTAACTGCTTGATATTTTTAAGTAAAAGTGAAGCAGAATAAACTACAAGTGCTTATTTAAATGTCTATTAAGCATCTTTTTTATATAAATATCTAGCTTATAAAGAAAGTATAAATAAAGTAGTTTTGCTGTGTATTTCTGATTTTGGAAGTATAGATTTCCTTTTTGTGTGCCATGTTTTTTCCCAAGGCCACAGTAAACAGAAAGATTGAAATTACTTTTAAAGTTTAAGTCCATAAGCTCGAAGCATAATGTTTCACTGTAATTAAACTTGGCTTCTGAATTGTAGAAAGTAACTAAACTACAATTTGGTCCAATGCTTAGTAGACGGATTAATTATACCCAGGAGACTAATTATTTTTCCCATTTTGATGTTTTCAAATTGTAGCATGGATTCTGTGCTTTTGGGTAATTAAGCAATTGTATATTTTTAAGAATTAACCCAAATGACATTAGAGGTCTTTGTGCTCGGGAAAATTGCTTCAAAGACAATAATGCTTAAAATGTTGAAATTTTCTTTTTATTTTAAGAATGATATTTAATTAACTAAAAAATTAGAGACCTAACAATTATATCCAATTTTTACTTTTAAAATAAATGTTACAGAAATGTCCAATTTAAATACTGATTTAAGTCCATTATATAATTTTATTTCAATTAAGATCAAATGAGGAGTGGCCAGAATACTCTCTGACCACTTAAATTGGTCACTAAAGTGACCACTTAAATTTAAATTTTACACTCACTTATCTAATTATGCATATTTCTATAATTTATCCACAAAAGGGTACATATTGATAAAACATAGTATCTTTTGTTTGATTCAATTCTTTGAATCTTGCTTCCTTCCTGTAAAATTGCACATGTGAATTTCTCACTTTGTATTCTTTTGAAAGTTGTATTATCTTGACAAGATGCTAAACCTGTATTTATATTCTAACTATAATAATAATGTAGTGACATTATTCAACAGCTTATCTTCAAAAGACTCAAAGGCTGTAGATAATATGTTATCACAC
The DNA here is from genome assembly GCA_963573935.1 of Arctocebus calabarensis. Classification (NCBI taxonomy): domain Eukaryota; kingdom Metazoa; phylum Chordata; class Mammalia; order Primates; family Lorisidae; genus Arctocebus; species Arctocebus calabarensis. The sequence continues at coordinate 18,747 of CAUYON010121185.1, forward strand.
TTATCACAGCATTTTTGTGAGTTCTGATGGTTTCTTTTCTTTTCTTTTTGTTTGGATTAAATAACTCTAGACTAGGATGGTGAGAATGAAAACACTTCATATTGGAAGCATTACGAAGAGCACGGTTAATTATCTTCTTAGATTGTAAAAAGGAAATTTGAATTTCAAGGTTTTAGCAAAAGTTTCATAGATATTTATTCAAAAAGATGCTTCAATTAATACAATTCAGCCTCTGTCAGAAAACAAGAGGACCTTTTCCACTATTCCAAACACAGTATCACTCTAAGTACTTAACTTCCTCTATGTAATTAAACAGTATCTTCTACTGTGAAATCGCTTAAATTCTCTCATATTTCTTTTTAGTATTAAGCTAAAAACTGCTTAAATGTACATTTTCCCTTTTGGTTCCCATTTTTTTTTTTTTTTGGCCTGGGCTGGGTTTGAACCCACCACCTCTGGCATATGGGACTGGTGCTCTACTCACTGAGCCACAGGTGCTGCCCCTGGTTCCCATTCTTTACCAGAGAACAATACACAATCTCCCACTATAATCTCAGGTTGATACTTGAGCAGGTCTGAGGCATTTCTGTGAAGACATCTGGGCTCAGTGGCAGGTACAACTTCTGGAGCACTTGGATTTACAGTCTCTAGGTTTTTGGTAAAGTATGGGAAGCCACTATTTTTGGGAATGTTTTGAAGAGAGAATGTGGCATTAAAAGGACGAATTGAATAGAGAAGAGACTAAATATAAACAGATGATTATATAATAAGCCAGATTTGTTGTGATTCTGCTCCTAGGGATGGAACGGTGAGGGTATGGTCTGAAAAGTCAACTTTTACACTCAGTTATTTTCAAAGAAATGACTGATGAGACTTGGAGAGGTAAGCAGCTTCACAAGCCAAGCAGTAGCAAGGGAGTGCGGCCCCAAACAAAAACCTCAAGGGTCATTTATTGAACCAGGAAAAATCCATAGTGCAAGATATAGGGGGCATATAAAGTTAATTATAGATTAAAAAAAAAAGAAATTTTTGATGTTAGTGAATTGAGGAAACAATGGAAAGAAAGAAGAAATTAGCATAAGATTATAAAGTAAAGAACTGATTATAATACCTCGGGGCTAAACTTTAACTTTCCTGTTCTATACTGCTGATCTGTATCTTAACCCTTAAATGATTTCAACATTTGAACCTTTCCAGCACATAGACTCTTTTCCATAGATTTATATTTAAACTGCTGAGCATTCTGGACCCCCTAGCCGTGTCCCACAGGTACTGTGTTCAGTACTGGGCAGGGGTGGAGGATGGAGGGTGAACCTAGGAATCCACGCTCTTGCCAGTAGATCCTCTGGAATGTCAGTCTACACTACACTCTAACCTACACAGATTGAAGACATAAGGAGTGAACTACTATAATAATAACAAAGACTGAGAAACGGGAAGCCATTTGGGGACTTTCCAGAATTAGCTTAGAAGATACGGTGACTCACTAGATACGGAACAGAGTAGCACCAAAGATGACTAATATTGTGAGCCTGAGTGACATCAAGAATTATAATGATATCAACAGAGTGTCTCATTTTCATCAGTAGTTTCCCTCCTGGCTAGGCCAGCAAATTGAAATCATATTGAGTCTTCATGGGGTAGGACAGAGTTCAGTGCCACCTTTAAATACCTAAAAATTCAGGAGTATGTTCTCAATTATATTCCCATTTAATTCACCAATCTTGTTATTATAAAGACCAGAAAATCACTCAGGATGTCAGCGGTTTTATCACATCAGGCCATTGTACTACTTACCTCATGCTAATAAAACCAGGTGAGCAGAAAGTATCAAGTTGGTTGGAAGTCTTGGTAAGAAACATGTGCTTCATGGGGTGAGAGGTAGATCCTGTGAAAACTCATTTAAATATTTAGGGATTCAGCTTCTGGGATGTACCATGATATTCCCTCTAAAGGACAGATTTTGCACAGGGTAAAGGAAATGCATACTCAGTATGCTGCTTAGGTCCTGGAGGCAGCTTAATCTGTATCTGGAAATATAATTCTGGCCTATACAACAGGTGAAATCCAATGCCCAGCTGTGAGTTGACCCCAGAGCAAGAAAGGACGCTGTGTCAGGTCCAGGCTGTGTTTAAATAACACTGCCCTATAAACAATATTACACCTATACTATTGGAGGTATCCATGGTGAAGCAACTTGGAAGAAGTATTTTTATGGCAAGTCCTAGACAGCATCCTCAGATTTGGAAGCAAGGCTATTTCATTTTTAGTGGAAAATTTTATACCTTCTGTAAGAGAGTACCCAATGTGCTACTGGGTCTTAGTTGAGAACTGAAATGCCTAAGCACAGATCATCATATGACCAAGTGGCCACAATTTTCCATGAACATGTGGGTTTACATATAACATTTTCAAACATTGATTCATTCAAAAGAAAACCCATATATAATTGCCTATTTATAACATTAAAATACCTAGAATCACAAAATACATGAACAATGAAACTCTTGCTATTATAGGGTACAGTGAGTTCTGGACATATATGACTTAGACTCCTGGTTATAATCCTGGACACTGCCCTCCTAGAGGCACCACAGTCCACCCACTCCAGTTTTCTGCTCATTATTATTCATTCTACTTCTATTTTAACTCAAACTTTAGTCCATGTAGCAGGAAGTACTTATTATGTTTAAAAAGCAACTATGTAATAGAATGATTTTTGTTTTAATTAATGAATAAATTTTTTTTTGAGACAGAGTCTCTATTGCCCTGGGTAAAGTATGGTAACCTCAAACTCTTTGGCTCAAGAGATCCTCTTGCCTCAGCCTCCCAAGAAGCTGAAACTACAGATACCTGCTACAATGCCAGACTAGTTTTTCTATTTTCAGTAGAGTTGGGGTCTTGCTCTTGCTTAGGCTGGTCTTGAACTCCTGGGCTCAAGCAATCTACTTGCTTTGGCCTCCCAGAGTGCTAGGATTATAGGTGTGAGCCACTGTGCCTCATTTGCTACAAACTTTTCCAAGAGCTGTAGAAAGGGCTTTTATGTGAGCCTCTAGCACTGATTTCCAGTAAATGCTACAGAGCTGATCACCTTACCATTAACCTCAGGATCAGACATTGTTATGAATATTTACTCCAGTTCTATATCAGGAAAATCTACACCTGGAAAATGAAAGCCTTGTGTACAATATCTTCTTTTGCTACCTTAATCATTCTCAATACAAGTTTTGCATAAGTGCACTTCATTTGACAGTACAAAGTGTTAGCTTTCCAGCATCTGCCGTAGGTAGGAGCAGACACTGGAAAAGGTTACCTGTCATACTCATAAGAAAAGATGATTCAAAACCACAGCTGTCCCAGCCAAATGAGAAAAGGGTTTTGTTTGGCAGAACAAATAACGGTGGTCTATATTCTCTGAGCGGATACTTTTTCACCCAAAATAATGTCTTTGTGCTTTGTCTTTCTAGAGTTTTACTTATAAAAAACTATGAAGAACATATCCTAGCATCTACTCTAAATTAGGAGCTATTAACTTGAATTATGTTTTCCTGATGAAGGATGTTTTTGAAAAATATGATTTAAAAGTTTATAATATAAAACATATCAAAACAGGTAATTCAAATCTAGAAAGCTGAGTAGACCACAGTACCAATAGTAGGATAAGTCATGATGCCTTCAGTTCTGTAAAAATAGCTAAATAAATAGCTTTATTAGACTGTCATGTTAGTGGAGAAAAAGTTATCTATATATTTTTAAATAGAGAAACAGATTAAGGCTTAAGAACTAATATATTTGGATATAATTATTGTGTTAATTTGCTATTACTAAAAAATGAACAGGATATTCTCCCTTCAGAAAAAATGTATCATAAAAAAAGTACCAGAAATCATGTGGGATCAACAAAGGTGAGTTTTCAACTTCTTCAGAGTGGGGCTGTTCGCATCACATAATTGTGTTGATAAGCTAAAAAAGAGTGAAACAAGTACTTTTATTTTGATATGTTTTGTAATAAAAACAGCATGATTATTTCAGTAGATCATTTATTGTTCTAAAGACTTTATAAAATATGAAAAAATATTTCCTAAGAGTTGTCATTTTTTTTTTTTTTTACATATGGCAAATAGTTTAAACTGAGATATATAAGCAGTATTTTGGGTAGAGGGAAAATGAATGGTATATCTTCATTCTGTCTTTTGCAAATATCTGCTATTACCAGTAACAAAATAATGCCCATAAACGTTGAGTGTATTCTAAATGTATAAAGTGAGCTATTGTTTTGACAAGAGATTCTTATTCTACCGTTTTAGTGAAGTAAGTAGATGTTCTTTACACAAAATGAATATTAGATTTTGCTTTGCCTTGCCACCACTGGTAGTGGTGTTGCCATTACAAGCTATTTGGAAGAAAAGTCTCATCCTTTTCTCAGTAGTTTTAAAAATAATTACTTTGTCACCATTATTGTATCATGGAACTTTTATTGGCATTATGAGAACTGAAAGGAAATAGTGATGTAACATTTTTCCTTTTTAAATAGGTACAAAAGAAGCGAATCTTCACAAATACCTTAAGTGGCCCCAACATAAAACATCTTTTCTATCTTCTTTCATATTTATCCAATTTGGTTATCAGAGTAATCCATCATACATAATAAATTGAAAAAAAGGGACAGGCAGGGGTGCTTTTATAGGCAATATAGAGGATGTCTTTTTTAATAATGACAGTTTACCCCTACCAAAGTCCTGCTTCTAAAATATGTAGGAGCTGCTTTGTGTTTCAAAGGCTTTAAGGTCTTAGTATTTTATGTACCAGAGAGGAAACCTAGATTTCTATCAAGGTGCCATAAAAATCGATGTATAGGGAAATGCAAAATGTTAAAGAGGTGCAATGAAACAAATTCTTTGAAAGAAATATTTGTATAAATATAAACCCATTTGTTTTTATGCTATTTCTCCTTAATGTAGCACTCTGATGCAAATAATGGGAAAAAATGAAGAGGGGACAAAACAAAACATTTCTTTTGTCTTTCAAGATTTAACATGAGCCCTCTATGTAGTTCAGTGTTAGTATAATTGACATACTTAACTCCATAAATAATATTCTGTAGAGTTCCTTTATATTCCAACTCACTCGACACAGCCTAATAAAAATGGTGTTACTATGAACGCGTAAGGTAAGTGAGGTGTAAGAGCTGCCAGTGGTGAGAAGGAGCAAAAACAGCACGGATGTCGTGCCCGATGATCATTTCACACCCTCCACCCCTACTCCCATCACCCACGTGTGCAAACATGTACATACACATGTTTCCAATTTTCTCACTAAGTGGGAGTGCACTGCTCTTGTAATTTAGAGGGCAATGTTTGGCCCACACTTGTAGTGGGTGACATTACTATTTAGTAAAACAGCAAGGAATATGGATGTGGATTTCCCTTCCTATTCCTGCATTTATAGGGTGCAATAATAAGAGTCAGGGATTATTCCTCCGTGGAAAGACGTTGAGATGTATATGTCTACAGCCCGATATCTCTGGTTCCATTCTTCCAATATTGGGTGAATGTTCAACTCTTTCAAAACTGAGAGATCTTTGTGGCCTGTTTGAACTTATAACTATTTAGGGATAAGTTACATAGTAGTCAGGCTGACTAATTTGAGTTGTAGATCATTTTGCCTTTCATTTAACAGAAATTGTACTTCTCCAAAATAATATATGTTTAAAGATCATTGGGGGTAATAATTTTAATCTGAGGGTCAAGATTTAGAAAATCTCTTAATGGCCTGCAATTTCACCCCATGATTTTGCACTGGACACTTAAGAGTGTTATTTTAAACCCCTCTTTTTTAATTGCTACATAGATCTCTTAAAGAACCTTGGCTTTGGTGAAGAGAGGTGGGAAGTATAAGAGTATAAAAAAAGATTCTGAAGAAATAGAAAGTGCCCTACAAAAGGATCAAAGAGGTAAAACAAAGGTTTGAAGGTTTGAAGACTTATTATAAAACAATTATTTAGGCATTGTTAAATTATAAAGTTGTCTCCCTCAATATAAATATGAATCTGATTCTGTAATCTCTATTGGCAAGTCAATTTTTAGATGTCAAGCTTTATGTATTTCATTTCAAAATAGACTTTTAAAATGAAGACATTTGCCTTATAAAACAAACTCGAGGGACATTAGGATAAAGTTCAGAAGATAACTTACAAAGATGTCAGTGTGAAATGCCTTTACTCTCTTCCAAATATAGAAAGATCATATACATGTTGGTGATGAATTTTAAATAACTTGGGGGATATACAAGTCATGAGACTCAGAAACCTCAGCAGTTTTCATTGAGATTTAATTTTTGGAGACGTTCTTAGCACTTCCAATAATTACCTAAAAACAGCACAGCATTGTTTTGGGCTGATTATGAAGTGACACCTTATGCCTCCTGGATGTCATTAATAAAATAGTCCTCTCCTAAAGTCCCCAAATTCAGGTATTCAAATAATAATATTCAAATATGTGACTTCTTCCTCTGGGGTGTCTTTTATTCCTTTTAGGTTTCTGATTCTAATACTTCATTATATTTATCTTGGTCTACTGCACAAGCTATTTAGCTCTCTAACTCTGGTTATAGTTCAGAGTTATCTTCAAAAAATGCCATTTGAATTTTAAGATTTTTTCTCTTATAATTGAAGACAAAAGAGCCAAAAATAGAATGGGAGGAAGGAATACACTTAATGCCTGTTAGGAACTACGGGTCAAATTGTATCTAAACAATAAGAAAAAGGAGATGGAATTCAAGTGAATAACCTTAATTAATATTGAGGAATCTGGAACAGAAGCTGCTTTGGGGCAGGGGAGATGGAGATGTTAAATAGAAGACAAGAGCAGAATTCAGAAATGGACATACCACTAGGCATTTGAGCTGATGTTGGAATGCAGGAAAGAGGGTTTATAGAACCTCCATAGTTGACACCTCCCTACATTGACCACTTCTTTAAGTTGACCTAATTTTCATAGAGCAGACATGCACCACATATACGTGTTAATACAATAGATCTAGTGTCTTAAGTTGACCACCTCTCATGTTGACTGGCTTGTTACAGTCCCTTGAGTGGCCAATTTGCCAAAGTTCTGCTGTAATAATGTGGGAATCGTTCCGAGGCACAGTTATCTTTTTGTGTGTGATAATGCCAGTGTTAGAACTGTTAAACAGATTCATTGATAAAATAACTAGTTTTTTTTGTGTAATAAGGTGATGTCTGAACCATCTTCTTTATCTTCACTTTTATTCAGATGAATAATGTTACTATGAATGACTCCTCACTTGTTTAAAGTGCTGCTCCATTCTTCACTTATTTTTGCCTAATATAGAACAAGATTAAAAAACATCATGCCTCTATAAAGGCAAGAAATCCCATTTAACTCTTCTGCTTCAGACTTCTGGATATACCTAAGAAATTGCTGGATTGCTGCTACTATATGAATTGATGAATGGGATGAGAGCGCATGTTCTATGGGATTATTATTTGTTTTCCAACAGAGAAGTGACATACTAGCTTAAATGGTATTCCAGAAACCAGAGTTGTAAAGCCACTTCCTCAAGATATTGGGCATTGCAGTGCTTATTCTGTGTCAGCTGAACTTAGGTTGTTTCAAGAGGGTGTTAACAAGGGTGAACCCCAGGGACCAATCATAGTTATTCCACAAGCAGTATTACTAAACAAGCCAACAGCATATTCTTCTTATTCTGCCATTCCTTCAATTAAAGGTAACTGCTAGTGGGATGTCATATAACCATTTTGCATTCCTGGCCATGCTAAGCAGAAATTCCTTGCAAAAAGCATTGCCAACTATCTGAATTCCTATGAATTAGTAAGAAATCTAGGGAGGCATGCAAAGTAATTCCCCATGGGGTAAATCAATTATCATCAGTTGTGTATCTTGAGCTTAAATCAACTTATTTGTCTAAGAGTCTTGGTTAAGAAAGTAGGTTCATTAAAAAATTATAAAGTATTTTAAGGTAGCAGATCCTATTAGGAGAGAAATGCCTAGCAGACTCACTCTGTTTTAATGAAAATGTTTTTTGTTTGACAGCTCAGTTGGAGCAGAAAATGATAATTTTATAGACAAAGAAAAAAAATAAATGTGAGAACACATTTATATCTGCTTTCTAACAATTCCCTATAGTACAGTTTTGTTGTTTTAAAATAAAGAGCTTTGTCATTAAGGAAAACAATTTTTTTCCCTCAGCTTTAACACTGCTGAAAATCAAATTATTTTCTGATAAAGCATAAATATAACTTTGGCCAGTACGTGTATTAGTGAGAGCTAAAAATAATCTAAGACCATTCATTATCCAAGTATGTATTTAATTTCTTTTCCTTCTCTCAAAATATTCCTGCTTAAAATTATGAGTAGACAGGATAAATACTAATATAATAATATAAATGTTCACCATAACATAGATCCTCAGTAGCCAGTTGTTTGGGGATGTTGCTATCAGCTTACACCTATATGATAATTTCAGAGGACATTGGGAAAGATTTAAATGAAGTTATTTTTGAATTGTTATGAGAGAAATTTTGACACATAAAAGGATGGAGTGTATACCTAAGTCTTGTCTTAGAAAAAGGTCAGATTTTTAAATCATGTCCTCTTTCCAGGGGCCAGAGGGAAGAGGATTAGGGGTAAGGAAACAGATCAAGATTCCTTTTTGAATGGTAAGAAGATCTACATTTTATTCTCATAAGTTGCCTTATCTAAAACTTCCACAAATTCCTATTTAGAATTATAAATTGCATAGTGCCTCTTTTACTTAAGCTATCAAAGAAATCTTCCAAAATAGCAGTCCTGCTATGTGGGAAAATCCCTAGCCAACTGTGTAAGATAGTTCTGGAGGTGGAAATAGTCAGCCTCTGGAGAATCCATCAAGGAAAGAAAAACAAAGAGCAGCGTCATAAAGAGTAGATCACACTCTTGACAATGTATAAAAGCAGACTTATGGTTGCAGTCATGTGTGTTATCTATGGTCATTATAGTTTAATGACCATGGCACTTGAGACAAATTTACAAAGAACCTCAGTGTGTCAATATGTGTAAGGTGAAAACAATAATACCTAATTCATAGATAATTGTGAGGAGGATCAAAAGAGTCAACATATATAATGTACTTAGAAATGATTCCTGGAAACAACCTGTTCACAATCACTGGCATCCTCACATGTTGTCCAGGGGCCTAAATATTGACTCATCACACTAACCCTTTTTAGAAACCTGAGGACTGGCCCACCTGCCATAGAGATACCACTGCCAACACCTGTATGCATCATTCAGAGCCTGTTGACCAACCTGTTCCCCCTACTGTCACCATTGCCTGTACCAGAATATGCCATCTGGGATTCTGGAGGGTCACCTTGCCCTTTCTGCCACAGTCAGCACCTGTGAACACCATCAGAAACTAAGGACAGAACCACCACACCCACCACCACCTCCAGTGCTAACAAGAATTTTCTAGAGACCTTGGTATCTTCCTACACTATTTGTCACTGTTAGCATCCATGCTGTCCTGGGGCCTGAGGACAAAATCATCTTCCCTCTGCTGCCACTATGGATCCCTGAATACTGACTTACCTGGTATCTTTATACCCAGGAAAGCCTCAAGACAGCCTAAACTAACTACTGCAGCCTAAGCCACTGAGGAACTTACAGACACCACTGACACTGATTACAACAGTAGGAATCATGGAGACTCTCCTACTGGACCCAAAAGAAAAGCAAAAGCACTCAATTAAACCAATATCATATTATTTCATAATATTTCTATAAATATTCTTACCTTATGAAAACTAATCCATAAAATTAGAAGAAATGACTATATGCTAACTGCACAAATATCAATGTGAGAAGAGAAGAGACATGAAAAAAATCAAGGGAAAATTATACCTTCAAAAGAAAATAGTGAGTGTCTGGTATAAAAGTAGGGGGAAAGGGTGGCACCTGTGGCTCAAAGGAGTAGGGTACCAGCCCCATATGCCAGAGGTAGTGGGTTCAAACCTGGTCCCAGCCAAAAATTGCAAAAAAAAAAAAAAAAAAAAAAAAAGCAGGGAGAAAAAGGAAGTTTATGTAATATTAGGAAAAGAATTTAAAAAATATTTTAAAAAACTCAGTGAGATAAGAAGACATTAACATAAATACTTAAAGAAATCAAGAAAAATAACTAATTATATGAATGAAAAAAAATCATGAAAGAGATATGTATTATAAAAAAGAACCAGACTAAAATCCTGGAACCAAAGAATTCCATAAATGAAATAAAAATTACAATTGAGAGCTTCTAACAATAATTACATGTATTAAGCAGCAGAAAGATTATAAACTTTGAGATATCTTTTGAAATAACCCAGTTTTATAAAACTAAAGCAAAAGGAAAGGAACAAACCCTATGTAACACATAGGACATCAAAAGGGACCACCTATTTTAATTCTGGGAATTCCAAAAAGGGAAGAGATGAGCAAAGACTAAGAAAACATTTTTAACATAAATAAGCACCAAAAACTTCTTAAATTTTAAAAAACATATATATGTACTGATACAGGAAAGAAAGAAGCCCCAAATATATTCAACTTATAACGGTCTTCTACAAGTCAAACTATAGTTAAATATCAAAATTCAAGGCATTGAGAGAATTCTGAAAATGCAGGTCAGGGGGAAATAGGACTGTATATTCAAAATAAAGGGAAAAAAATTCTTGCTAAGAATACTACACTCAGCAAAGATAACCTTCACAAATTAGAAATAAAGTCATTCCAAGACAAGCCAAAAATGAGGAGATTCATCACCCATAAACCAACCCTACAAAAAATGCTGGAAAAAAGACAATACCTCCCACCATGAAAAGACACAGAAATATAAAACTCAGTGCTAGGGCAGAAACAAAAGTGAGAAAGAGAAAGGAGTCAAATGTTGCCACTACATAAAATTACCTTAAGCACAATGATAAATAATAAGAGAGGAACAAGGAAAATAAAAATATATACAAAATAATCAGAGAACAATGAACAAAATGACAAAAATAAAATCTCATTTATCAATAATAACCTTGAAATTAAGTGGATTAAATTACATGCTTAAAAGATATATACTACCTGAACATTAAAAAATGATCCAACTATAGGCTTCCTTCAAGAAAATTCTTCACCTTTAGAAACATATATAGATTCAAAATGAAGGGATGGAAAAAGATATTTCATTCAAACAAACAAACACCCAATGCAATGCTATAAATTTCCCTCTGAGGACTGCCTTTGCAGTATCCCAGAGGTTCT
>CAUYON010121188.1:0-45515 GCA_963573935.1 Arctocebus calabarensis
TGTATATTACTTTGGATAGTATGGACATTTTAACAATGTTTATTCTTCCCAGTCATGAGCATAGTATGTTTTTCCATTTGATAACATCTTCAACTATTTCTTTTCTTAAGAGTTTCATAGTTCTCTTTATAGAGATCTTTCCTTCCTGTGTTAGGTTGGACCTGGTGATTTTTTGTGAAGTGATTTCTCCCGTGGAATTTGGCCCATTTAAGCTTCCTACCTCTACTGGGGTCAATTTCTGTTAAGCTGTGTTTTCCAAACAAATTTTCTAATTCATCAGTCTCTTATGATTTTTAAGTTTTTTCTTTCCTTTTTTCTTTTTTTTGCAGTTTTTGGCCGGGACTGGGTTTGAACCCGCCACCTCCAGCATATGGGGCCAGCACCCTACTCCCTTGAGCCACAGGCGCCACCAAGTTTTTTCTTTTTCAATGGCTATTCCTTTTTCACTTCATACTTCCTTTGTGGTTTTTCTAGTGTTTATGAATTACAGCTACTATTTTTCTGCTTCCATCATAAATTTCTGCATTTATCCTTATGCAATTATTCCTGGTGGTTTATTTTGAACCAGGAATTCAGCTACTGTTTATGAGCCCCTCTCTCAGCTTTTTGAACAGAGAATTTATCACTTATTTTTCTTCTTTCATTTTTTACTGTTTCAGGATATAAATTTTCCTCTGCTCATTGTTTTAAGTGTATTCTATAGATCTGGATATGTAGTGTTTTTAATCATCTTTTCTTTTTTTAGAATTCTGTTATTTGGCTTATATTTTTCCCTTCCATCCACAAATTCTTTAATAAGATTTATTGCCATGTTGGGTGTTGCTTTTATTTTAGTTATAAATTTTTAGGTTTAAGCAGTGTTGTTTTAAAATATTTTTTGCTGTATGGAATTTAATGGTGTTTTCTTCCTAGATCTTGTATATGATCAACTTCTGTAAAGTTCCATGGGTATATCAGAGTAAGATTTACCATCTTTAATGTTTACCTTCTGTAACAGTATAAAGCCTGAGATAAATCTGTAAGATCTATTATGTTTTTTAGGCCTCCTGTATATTTACTTATTATTTTTGTTCATTTAACCTGCTCTATATTAACAATGATGTGTTCAAATCTCCTGTTATTTTTTATTTTATTTTATTTTATTTATTTATTTATTTATTTTTTGAGACAGCCTCAAGCTGTCACCCTGGATAGAGTGCCATGGCATCACAGCTCACAGCAACCTCCAATTCCTGGACTCAAGCGAGTCTCTTACCTCCGCCTCCCAAATAGCTGGGACTACAGGCGCCCGCCACAATGCCCAGACATTTTTTGGTTGCAGCCGGCATTGTTGTTTGGCGGGCCTGGGCTGGATTCGAACCCGCCAGCTCAGCTGTACATGGCTGGCGCCTTAGCCCGTTGAACCACAGGCACCGAGCCCAATCTCCTGTTATTAAGTTCTTTTTCCTATGTCTCTTTCGACCTCCTACAGTTTGTTTTATACAGATTGTAGCTGAATTATTTGTGGCATAGATGTTTTATAGCCTTTACATCGTCATTATGAACTGTGGCTTTTAGCATTTGAAAATATTCTTTGTCCTGGTTAATAACTGAATTTTACCTTGTTCATTATTAGGATCACAAACATTGCTATGCTATTATTTCTGTTCTCCTGATATACCAATGCCCATCCTTATTTTTAGCCTTTCTAAGTCACTATCAGCATCTCTTGTCTATAGCACATGGATGGTCTTGGTTTGTAAGCCAAATTGCTCTTTTGCTTTTAATAAATGAATTGAGCCCATTCACATTTATTGACATGACTTTTTTTTAGACAAGGGTCTCACCCAGTCACCCTGGGTAGTCTATTGCCCTGGGTAGAGTGCTGTGGCATCATAGCTCACAGTAACCTCAAACTCTTGGACTCAAGAGATCCTCTTGCCCCAGCCTTCCAAGTAGCTGGGACTACAAGCATGTGCCATGACACCCAGCTAACGTTCTTTTATTTTTCATAGAGACAGGGTCTTGCTCTTACTCAGGCTGATCTTGAACTCCTGAGCCCAAACAATCCATCTGCCTTGGCCTCCCAGAGTGCTAGGATTATAGGCATGAGCCACCACATCTGCCCTGGCATGAAATTTTTTACTCTATCATGTTTTATAATTACTGTACCATATTATAGTTGCTATTTATGTGATGTCTAATATGATATAGGAAGGTTTATATTTTTTGGTCTAGTGCTTACCTTTTTAATTATACCTTCTTAATGATTTTAATCTGTTTTCTCATTTAATCTTTTAGTAACTGCTCTTCTTATTCTTAATATTTCTTAAAATTTCTGCTCTTTTATTCTTAATATTTCTTGACCCTCAAAAATCAGTAAGCGATTCTGCTATATTCGTTCCCCTTTCCTCCTCCTTCCATTTTTCACCTGCATTTTTCTGTAATATATAACATGTATACATTGTTTTCCACCCTCGGCCTCACCTCTGTTTTAGTCTTAGAATTATAATTAAGGATATTAAATAATTATTTTTAATACTTTTGTTGTAATTTGTCCAGTCATCTCTTGGTCAGTTAAAATTCACTGTGTAACAAAATGCTCAATTCACTTGGTTCCTGGGTGTTTAAAACTCATTTTCTGTAGTCTTAATATATAAAAGTCAGCTTGGGGCAGGTTCAAATCCAGCCCAGGCCTGCCAAACAACAATGATAGCTGCAACCAAAAAATAGCCCAGCATTGTGGTGGGTGCCTGTAGTCCCAGCTACTTGGGAGGTAGGAGGCAGGAGATTTGCTTAAGCCCAGGAGTTGGGGGCTGTCGTAAGCTGTGATGCCACGGCAGTCTACCCAGGGTGACAGCTTGAGGCTCTGTGTCAAAAAAAATAAAAATAAAAGTCAGCTTGGCTAAACGTAAAATTCGTAGATATATACTCCTGAAAGTGCTTCTCCATTATTGCCTTGCTTTCTATGTTGCTTTTGAAAAATTTGACACCACTCCGTTCTCTTACTTTTTTAAGTTATTTGATCTTTTCTGCCTGAAGGTCCTGAGGATAAATGTTTATTTGAACCCATCAGCCTCACTGTATATGGCTGGTGCCATAACCACTGTGCTATGGGCACCAAGCCAGGATGTATCTTTATTTTAAAATCTAATAGTTACTGGATATTTTCTCAAGTTTGATCATTCTGGGTCAGTTTTCCTAAATGCTCAATATGTTTTTCATTACATAGATCTGAGTCTTATTACTGGAATATTTTCTTAGCAAGGGGCAGGGGAGCTCTTTTTGTTTTTTGAGGCAGGGTCTCACTTTGTTGCCCTCAGTAGAGTGTCGTGACAACATAGCTCACAGCAACCTCAAACTTTTGGACTCAAGTGATCCTCTTGCCTCAGCCTCCCAAGTACCTGGGACTATAGGCACCCACCATAGTGCCAGGATATTTTTTAGAGACTCTCACTCTTACTCAGGCTGGTCTCAACCCCCTGAGCTCAAGCAATCCACCCTCCTTGGTCTCCCACAGTGCTAAGATTACAGGCACGAGTCACTGTGCCCAGCCCATAGATTGTAGTTTTAAATATTAATTCTGCTCCATTTTCTTCTTCAGATACTGCAATTATATGTATGTTTGGTCTTCTTTGCCTCTCTTTCCTTGTACTCACTTTTTTCTGACACTTTTTTTAACTAATAATTTTCATGAGATATATTTACATTATTTTAAAGTATGTTTTTGGAAAAGGATGGAGAAAAAATATTTTAATTGGCAAATAAAAATACATTGTATTTATTCATATATGCACACATATACAATTCATATATATATCTACTGTTGATGATTAAATGAAGCAGTCAGCTTACTCCTTACCTCACATTTTTGTGGTGAGAACATTTACTTTTTTGTCCTACTTCAGTCCTGTTATTTCTCTATTTCCTTATGAAATTTTTATTCTAATACATTCTCCCTTTAGCACCTTGTAATTCTGCATCAATTCTGGAGTGATTTTGTCTTCTCCCTCCTCACCCTTATTAACAGAATCAGCTCTAACTTTACTTCTTATTTTCTCTCCATTTTGTCATTAATTTCTGAAATTTTATTTCTATAACTTCAAATGCTTAGTGAAAGGTACTGAATTTAGACTGAAGTGTAACCATCTGCTATACAAGTGACTTTTACAGTGAAGGGAGATTCATCAATTGAAATGTTGCATTCTAATTATTTTCTTATTATTCTAGCTTTATACAAATGAAAACAATTTGAATCTGCATTTTGTAGACAATTGATAGTTTGGGATAGTGAACAAAATTCCTAGTTCTAGAGCGCCCTCTTCTGTCAGTAGAGCAAAGTGCTACACTGGGGAAAGGCATAGTGTGTCCTTCAGTTTTTTGGTTTCTGTCTTACAGATTCATAAATTTATCCTTTTTGCTTCATTTTCCTTTACGGGTAGCTCTCCCTTTCCTTTTTACTCTTTTCTTCCCCAGAATCAAGGCATCTCCTGACTGCCTTATTGATTTTTGTGTGTACTCTAAGTCCCTTGCCCAAAGTCATTGCGCTAACAGGCCTCTTTTCCAGCATTTTCACTCTTAAACTTTCTCTTTCTGGGAGTTTCTTCTGTCTCAATCCCCTTTCCTTTCTTCTGTGCGGTTGCTCAAAACTGCCTCAGCATTCCAGAGACTTGCAGGGGGAGTCCAAGAATAGTTTATTGTTCTACTTACGGTTATCTGAGTTTGTAGTTTCTAGTCTTTACTTATGCTAAAGGTATCAAAATGGTAATTTTATTTTCTTCTTGTTAACCTATGACGTTCTTGGAGGACATACTGAGTTCTGGATTTAAGAGGCTACCATTACCTTGACTACCCAGAAATATCTTCTTTTACAATTTAAAAAGAATAAGAAGAGACACCAGAGATCTCTTTCCATAGGCACACAGAGAAAGGGGTTTATAATACAGCAGGAAGGCCCATAAACTGGGGAGTGGGACCTCAGAATGAACTCAATCCTGCCAACTCTTTATCTCAGACTTCCAGCCTCCAGAACTATGAGAAAATAAATTTCTGTTGTTCTTTAAGTCATCTAGTCTATAGTGTTTTATTATAGTAGCCCTAGGAGTCTAAAATAGAAAGAAATACAACATTGATATCAAAACCTGATTTTAAAACATTTCTAAAAAATACACATCATTATCACGTGACATCAATGCAAAAATGCAAATAAAATATTAGCAGACAGAATATAACTAGTAGAGTTTACTTTAAAGAATGAAGGAATAGTTCAGTATTAAGAAATCTACTAAGATAGATTTATAAACAGATCTAAGGAGGAAACTCTCCAAAAATACTACAGAGCATTTGACAATATATACTACCTATCTCTAATTTTAAAAACAAAATTAAAAACATTAAAATAGAAACCAGTGGTAGCTTCAGCATAAAAAAAGGTGTAAATTAGAAAACATTTATGGTAGGTTTGGTAAGCACAGGAACAGGACAAAGGCACCCAGTATTACAACTATTATTCATCATTACATTTGACATATAAGGAGCTACAGCCAATGCAATTTGACAAGAGAAATAAATAATGTAAAAAATAATTGGAAAGAAGAAACTATAGGCAAGAGCACTTGAAAAACCCAAAAGAATTAACAAGAAAAATTACCAACAATAAGAGAACTTAATAGGTGGCAGGATATAAAATTGATAAAACAAAATCAAGAGCTGTCTTATACACCTTTAAAAAAATTAGGAGAAGATGGTGGAGTAGGAAGCACCGAAATCTGTCTCCTTACCTAGACAACAATTGCACTGGCAGAAACTGTCAGATGTAACTCTTTGGAAGCAGTTGGGTCTGTTGGCAGCTTGCAACATCAAGAGGAAGGGTTGAACCAAACATTAATTTCAGTTCTTGGCACCTTTAACAGCTAAGCCTGCCCCTACCCCAGCTCCATGGCAGGCAGCTGCAAGTCTTTGTGGAGCATCTTGCACACAGCCTGCAGGAACCAGGGTGGGCACCAAAGGACCCTGTTCTCCAAGTATTTGCTGATTTCAGCTGCTACTGAACACACAGGTACAAAGAGATGGGGGTCACTGTTGCTATAACTCCTCCTATTATTGCAGGACTTTCCTACCTTGGGCTGAAGTGACTTCCAGGAAACTTAAAGGGCTGACACCCTTTCCCCCCCACCTTCGTTTTTCTCTTTTTGCACTTTTGGGAACCAAACATTAACAAGCAGGACATTCAAAAACAACTGCCTATTCTGTTCCATATGGCTGTATCTATTTTTGTGCCGATACCACAAAACCAACCAAGGGTTTTGAACAATGTGGACTTGTACTATAACCTGAAGTCTGGTAGGGTGATGCCTCCAGCTTTGTTTTTATTGCCAAGAATTGCTGTGGCTATACAGGATTTTTTTCTGGTTCCAAACAAAACAAAGAACTATTTTTTCCAATTCTTCAAAATATGATGTTGGTATTTTAATGAGGATTGCACTGAATCTATAGATTACTTTGGGTGTATAGACATTTTAACAATGTTGATTCTTCCCAGCCAACAGCATGGTATGTTCTTTTATTTGTTAATGTCTTCTTCTGCTGTTATTTCTTTTCTTAGGGTTTCATAATTCCCTTTGTAAAGATCCTTCACCTCTTTTGTTAGGTATATTCCTAGGCATTTCATTTTCTTTGAAGCTACTGTAAAGGGAATTGTGTCCTTGATTTATTTCTCAACTTGGCTGTTATTGGCATATACAAAGGCTACTGATTTGTGGACATTGATTTTATATGCTAAGACGTTACCATATTTCAGTTACCATCTTATAGTTTTGTCTCTGGGCTTTCCTAAATATAAAATCATATATATAATTGCAAAGAGCAAGAGTTTGACCTCCTCTGCCCCTATCTGGATGCCCTTAATATCCTTCTCTTGACTGATTGCATTGGCTGAAACTTTCAAAACTATGTTGAATTGTAGCGGCAATAGTGGACATCCTTGTCTGACTCCAGGAAAATTAAAAAAAATAAAAATAAAAAAAAGTACCTATACACCTGAGTGCCTTCTAAAGACCTCTGAGCTCTGCTAGTTCAACTGGCTACTCCTGCCTCTAGCCTTCAAGTTCATCTGTGCTGTTAGGGTATCTATAACCACTAGGTCTTTCTAGAACACACTACTCAGTGGTCCCTGGTCCTTTGCTCATCCCAGGCCCCACCTGAGTTGTTTGATGTCAAGGCCAGTGGGTCCAACACTTCCTCACCAGGCCTAAACACAATGAGCATGGATGTGGCGGAGCAGAGCAGGCAAGACGGGCAGATGTGGCACTTACTGAGTGTATAATGTCCACCATGTCATAGGCTTTAGTAGATTCCAAAGGGACAACTGTATCGAGCTCAGGAACCAGACGGTCACTTTAGATAGAAAAAAAAGACAGAAAGGCAACACAGGAAGAGCCAGTTACCTTGAAGGGAGAGGAGGGGAGAAGCAAACGGGGCACACACCACAAGGACTGGACCAAACACAAAGTAACTTCCATCTCCAATTCTGGACAACTTAAGAGTCTCTTTAAAATGAAATGAAATAAAATAGAATAAAATAAAATAAAAATGTTGACCATTCTTTACCCCTAAGCACCCCATCAGTTATTACAGAGAGGGAAAAAGTAAATTATTAAATAATCTCTCATGGCTCCAGTACCCCGCAGACATGCCATCATCATCCCTATATCCAGGAGCCTCACTAAGTACAAACCAGTCTACTTCAACCTGTCCAACAGGGCAAACCCTAAAGTACTGTCCGGCAGGGTGGCCAGAGAAGAGCAAGCTACTCTGCAACCCACCTGGGATCATGGCACTCGCGGATGGGAGCCAGGTCCTGACTGCTGAGGGGCAGGTAGTTGAAGAACTCCCGGAGATTACACAAGGCATCAACATCATTCTCAAAAGCTCTGTGGGCCACACCTAAGAAAATAGGGAGGATGTGATGGGCCAGGGTACCTCTCAGCCTTAAGATGCTGCTTCACTGCTGCTTTCCAGGGCACATCTGCCATGGACCATGCTGACAGTTCCAGGATGCACTGCTGTATACCACATAGCTTTAGGCATCCCTTCGATTCACACACCGTGATCCCTATGCTCTGTACCCACATCTCTACAGAGGTCACATCTTTATTCAGGCCTTTGCTCTAATGTCCCCTTCACACCCATCCCCACACTCCTCCCTTTCCTGCCCTGGACCACATACCTACCCATTTCCCCATTTACTGCCTGGCATCTCTCCTGGAATATCAGCTCCAACAGAGCAAGATCAGGCCTGTCCTATCAATGAAATCCCCATCCACCCCAACCCCAAAGAATAAAACCTGACAATGGTGACTAAAATAGTGGACAAAAAGGAGAGGACCCACCTGGCCCTAGTGAGGGATCAAGCCATTGTTCCTGAAGAGCATTATGAAATCAGACCAGCCAAACAAGGCCATAAACATGATAAAGTACAGCCAAGAACACTGTCTGAGGTTCGCCTTGCCAGACTCTTTCCCTCCACATTTGCCTGTCACTAAAGCAGCCAGAGGGAGCTCTACCAGTCAAATCATGGCATGTCTCTACTCTAACCACCTGCCTTACTGTCCATTGAGTTTGCCAGCCACTCTCCTACCCCAGGGCCTTTGCATAAGCTATTCCCTCAACCTACAATGCTCCAGACATACACATCAATGCAGTTAACTCCTTCAAATGCGCTTAACTGTTAGCCTCCAAGGAGACCTCCCCTTGTACCACCTTATTTGAAATTGCAACAATCCCAACTGATTCCCTTTACCTTGTTCTACTTTTTCAACATCATTTATTGCCTTCTAACATACTATATAATGTACTTGTTTATAATGGTTATTGTCTACTTCATCTACTAGAAAACACAGTATAAACTCCATATGGGCAAGGGTCTTTTTTTTATTCTCTCCACAGATGTATTACTAGCACCTAGAATAACATTTCACACATAGATACTCAATGAATATCTGTCAAATGAAGAAGCATTTTCAACATAGCAGAATATTTTCATTTAGTAAGTATTTATAAATTGGTTAGACATAAGAGTTTTTATAATTTAATGCAGAAATTCCATTCCTAGGTATACATTAAAGATAAATGAAAACATGTCCATATAAAAACTTGTACATAAATGCTTATAGTAGTATATCTATGATCTCCAACAAGTAGAAACAACTCAAATGTCTATTAATTGATCCAAAAAGAAAACATGGTATATCTATACACTGGAATATATGAAAAGAAATGAAGTTCTGATTCATGATAAACACAACTAGTACAAATGAAACTTAAAATAAATGATGTTTCAGCTGTAAGTTGGAAGAGGAAAAAAAATATGCTAAGTAAAAGGGATCAGTCACAAAGATCACATACTGTATAACTGCCATTTATATGAAATTTCCAGAACGGGAAAAATCCACAGATGGCAGGAAATAGGCAACTGCTTGTGGGAGCAGTATTTGTGATGACACAGGAAGTGATGCTGATGGGCATGGAGTTTCTTCTAGGGATAATGAAAATGTCATGAAATTAGTTGGGGTAATAGTTACATTAACTCTGAATGTATTAAAGACCACTGAATTGTATAGTATAAATATTTAAGGTATATGGTATACGAATTATAATTCAATAAAGTTGTTATCAAAAAGAAAACATATATACATATAAAGCCCATTTTGTGCCTTGCTCTGGGGATTCAGGACAAGCACATCAGATGGCCCAGAAAGAACATTACATACAACCCTTTAAAACAAAAATGAAACCATAAAACTGTGCTACAGGAGAAAATTTAAGACATTCATTACTTTAAGCTGTCAAGTAAAAAAAACAGGTTGTTAGAGTTTGTATACCTCTGTGTTCAAATACAAGCATATGTATTCACAGTCATCTGCATTA
Organism: Arctocebus calabarensis; assembly: GCA_963573935.1. Taxonomy (NCBI): domain Eukaryota; kingdom Metazoa; phylum Chordata; class Mammalia; order Primates; family Lorisidae; genus Arctocebus; species Arctocebus calabarensis. Next base: position 9,907 of record CAUYON010121188.1, read on the forward strand.
AAAGATTACCAAAAAAGTGTCTCAGTGATAATTCTGTGTGGATGATGGAATTTCTAGTGATTTCTACTCCTTGTATTTTTAAAATTTTATACTGAAAACATGTAATACTACTGAAATGAGAAAAAAATAAATGAATAGCATATTTCATCCAATATAAGATGCCATCATGGCTCAGCATCCGTACTTCAGTGGTTAGGGCACCAGTTACATACACTGGGGCTGTCAGGTTGGAACCGGACCTGGGCCTGCCAAACAACAATGACAACTATAACCAAAAAATAGCTGGGCGTTGTGGTGGGCGCCTGTATTCCCAGCTACTTGGAAGACTGAGGCAAGAGAATCACTTAAGCCCAAGAGTTTGAGGTTGCTGTGAGCTGTGACACCACAGCACTCTACCAAGGGCAACATAATTAGACTCAGTCTCAAGAGTTTGAGGTTGCTGTGAGCTGTGACACCACAGCACTCTACCAAGGGCAACATAATTAGACTCAGTCTCAAAAAACAAACAAAAAAAATGATGCCATTAAGATTCAACTCTACATTATATCACAGCAAGAAAGACAAACTACCAGTGTGGCGGTGGGCCTGCCCATGGAACAGAAGCTGAAAAGTGTTCTGATTCCAGCCAGATCTCAGAGATGGGCTGAATAGAGCTGACAGGAGAGAGAAAAGAATGAATTAAGGCTGATGCCACCTGAGACAAGAAAGGGGCAACTTTTGTGGGCAGAATATCAAGAGCTTTGATTTTTTCTTTCTTTTCTTTTTTTTTTTTTTTGTCACTTTGTTGCCCTCCATAGAGTGCTGTAGCATCACAGCTCACAGTAACCTCCAGCTCTTGGGCTTAGCCAATTCTCTTGCCTCAGTCTCCCAAGGAGCTGGCACTATAGGCGCCCGCCACAACACCCAGCTATTTTTTTATTGCAGTTTGGCTGGGGTCGGGTTTGAACCCACCACCCTCAGTACATGGGGCTGGCACTCTACTCACTGAGCCAAGGTGCCGCCCAGAGCTCTGACTTTTTCTAAACCATATTTCATCAAATCTAAGAGTTCACTAATGAGACACATCTCTACCTCATGGACACTAAGAAGAAATGCTTATAATTGATGACCTAATGCCTTATCATAGTACAATGTGGTGTATAAATCAGTCACACCAACCTCTATTGCTTCAAAAATATCTCACAGAGGCAATGTCTCCTGTCCTCAGTTAACACTGCTTGCCGTGGGGTAGGCAATCCTTTCATAGCTCAGTGTTTTTTTCCAAATATGCAATTGCAATCATTACTCCAATAGTAACATGTCTTCACTATTATCAGAATCATCCCCTACTCCTACTTTCATGCCTTTCTATATAAATAAGAACTTTTTGTTTCAACACCAAGACACAGAATAATCTTTATACATTTTAAACTAGCACATTTGGCATGTAAACTTAAGGTAAAAAGCTACAACCAAATTCACGACCATGTGGTTCATAACCATCACATTAAGACCACACCTAGCCAATGGTGATTAGTAAAATGCTATCTACTCCAAGATATACCCCAACTTCGAAGTTCAGTCACTAAGAGATACAGTATTTTGCTAAAGGTTCAACCATACCTTCTTATAGCCTTCATGCTAACAATTACTTTTAAAAATTACTCTAAAGAATATCAAAGCAATAATAGCCTGCTACTTGTTTCAATAAATTTGAGATACCAAACCCACCTGTATCACTGTATTTGTAGACAATATCTGTACTGTTCTATAGTACAACAAACTGTACTACAATCTTCCCAAATAGGTTCTACCAATTAAGTAATACTTTTAAAACTGTCATCATTACCCTTGGCATGCCCTCTTCTTAATGTTTGAAAATAATAAGGTCATCTTCAAGGCCTCTTACCAGACATGGTGGTATGAGTCTTGGCACCACCAAGCTCCTCCTGGGTAACATCCTCATTGGTGACAGACTTTACAACATCAGGGCCAGTGATAAACAGGTAGGAAGTATCCTGAAATCAGATATTTCCAGAACAATCAATCTCAGGAGCACCATAACTAGTCAGAGCCTTTGTCAAAAATGACAAATGCACAGAAAATAATGTCATAGTGGTAGAAGCAGGCTAGCATGCAACTGAAAGATACCTATCAAGACAGGCCCAGTGGGGCACACCTGTAATCCTAGCACTCTGGGAGGCTGAGGAGGATGGATTGCTTGAGCTCAGGAATTAGAGACCAGTCTGAACAAGAGTGAGACCCCATCTCTACTAAAAATTGAAAAACTAGCTGGATATGGTAGAACATGCCTGTAGTCCCACCTACTTGGAGGCTGAAGCAAGAGCCTTGAGCTCAGGAATTGCAGGTTGCTGTGACCTATGATGCCACAGCTCAGGAAAGAATCTGAGCTTGAGGATATCTCAATAGAAACCACCCAAACTGAAAACCCAGAATATCCACTAACTGTAGAATCACTATAAGGCTATAACATACACATAATGGGAATTCCAGAAGAAGAGAGAAAAAAAGAAAACATTGGAAAAAATATGACTGACAATTTCCCCAAACTGTAAGACACCAAACCACAGATCCAGGAAGCTCAGAGAGCATTGAGCAAGATGAATGCCAAACATAGTGTACTTAGGTATGTTATACTTAAACCATAGAAAACCAAAGATAATGAGAAAATCCTAAAAGCAGACAAAAGGAGAAAATAAAAAGTTTCACCTATAGAAGACCAACCAAAGAAAAGCACTATATCCAACTTCTCAGAAACCATGGAAGTAAGAGAGCAAAGGGTTTTAAGTGTTGAGGGAAAAAAATTACCTACACAGTCAGAATTCTGTGCCCTGCAAAATTATCCTTCAAAAGCGAAAGAGAAATAAAGATTTTCTCAAATGAAAATTGAGGAAATCTGTTGCCAGTAGACCTGCCTTGCAAGAAACATTTAGAAAAATTCTTTACAGAAAAGGTAAGTTGATAAAGGTCAGAAACCTGGATCTACATAAAGAAAGACCATCAGAGAAGGAATAAATGAAGGTAAAATATAAACTTTTATTTTTCTTATTCTTATTTGATCTAACAGATACTACTTTGTTCAAAATAACAGGAACATATTCAATTATGTATGTATACATATGCTAACATGTAAGTGACACGAATGATAGCAATAATACAAGGGAAAGTAGAAATTAAAGTTATTTTGTTATTGTAAGGTAGTTACACTACCCAAGAAGCAGTATAGTGCTAATCGAAACTGGACTTGAATTAGTTGTAAATGTACATTTCAAACTTGTAAGGCAACCAATAAAAGAAGTTTAAAAAGTATAACTACTGTGATAATAAAGGAAAGAAAATAGGAACATATAAAATGCTTAAACCAGAAAAAGAAAGACAAAAATGAGAACAAAGAACAAAGACAACAAATAGAAATCAGTAACAATTATGGTGATATTAATCCAACTATATCAATGATCACTCTGAATCTCAAGGTCTATGTGCATCAATTATAAGGACAGATTGTCAGAGTGAATCAAGAAACAAGACCCAACTATATGAGCTATCTATAAAAAAATCCATTTTAAACATAAAGACACATATAAACTAAAAGTAAATGGAGAAAGATACTACATGCTAACCCTATTCAAAAGAAAGCAGGAGTAGCTATATTAATTTCAGACAGAGTTCATGAACAGCCTGGCAACATGGCAAGACCTCTCCTCTACAAAAAAAGTAAAAAATTAACCAGACATGATGGCACACATTTGTTCTACCTACTCTGGAGGCTGAAGTGAGATAATCACTTGAGCCCAACAGATACAGATCTAAGAGTTTGAGGTTGCTGTGAGCTGTGATACCATGGCACTCTACCCAGGGTGACAGCTTGAGCCTCTGTCTAAAAAAAAAAAAACAAAATAAAATAAATTTAAGAAATTAAAAAAAATTTTTTTAAGTAGTGAATTATGATATGTATATTTTCCCACCATTTATTTTAAGAATACTATATCACCCAGGCACGGTGGCTTACACCTGTAAACTGAACACTGTGGTGTTCGGCTGAGGAGGGAGAATTGCTTGAGCTTAGGAGTTCGAGACTTGCCTGAGCAAGAGTCAGACCCCGACTCCTAAAAAAATGAAAAAAAGGGCGGCGCCTGTGGCTCAAAGGAGTAGGGTGCTGGCCCCATATACCAGAGGTGGCAGGTTCAAACCCGGCCCCAGCCAAAGACTACAAAAAAAAAGAAAAAAAACCAGCTGGGCCCTGCAGTGAGCACCTGTAATCCCAGCAGCTTCACAGGCTCAGGCAGTGGGATGCCCAAAGCCCAAGTCTGAGGTTGCAGTGAGCTATGATGTCACTGCACTCTGCTCAGGGCATAGGGTAGGACTCTATCTCAACAACAACAAAGCATTGTATCAGTGTTAAACTTCTTGAATTTAATAACTCTGGTTATGCAAGAAGAGTTCCTAGTTCTGAAGGATCTTACACCAAAGCATTAAGGAGTCATGTAGCATGTTGTATGTAACCTACATGCACATGACTAGGAATTCTTTTTATTCTTTTTTCAAAAGTTATTTCAAAATAAATTTTTTTTTTTAAAAACTGTCCAAAAAAGATAGCATTATAAGAAGGAAAATCACAAGTCATGAAGGAGAGAAGATAAGTACAACATACATGTGTTCGATTCCTGGGCTCAAGTGATCCCTCCTGCCTCAGCCTCCTGATTAGTTGGGACAACAGGCATGCACAGACATACCTGGCTAATTGTATTTTTTATAGAAACAAGGTGTTGTTATGTTGCCCAGGCTGCTCTCAAACTCCTAACCACAAGTGATCCTCCCACCTCCGCCTCCCAAAGTGCTCAGATTATAGGCATGAGCCCACTGCACCCAACGAAAAGGTCAATTTATATGTTTTATTTTGCCTTTTTTTTTTTGGAGACAGAGTCTCACTTTGACCCCCTGGATACAGTGCCATGGAGTCATAACTCACAGCAACCTCAAACTTGGGCTCAAGTGATTCTCTTGTCTCAGTTTTTCTTTTTCTTTTTTTCATTTTTAGTTTTACTGTTGCTTAGGCTGGTCTCAAACTCATGAGCTCAAGTGAACCATCCGCCTCAGCCTGCTAGGATTACAGGCATGAGCCACCACACCAGGACAAAATCTTAATTTCTTTTTTTTTTTAAACAGAGTCTCAAGCTGTCACCCTGAGTAGAGTACCATGGAGTCACAGCTCACAGCAACTTCAAACTCTTGGGCTTAAGAGATTCTCTTGCCTCAGCCTACCAAGTTGCTGGGACTACAGGCGCCCACCACAATACCCGGCTATTTCGTTGTTGTTGTTGCAGTTGTCATTGTTGTTTTAGCTGGCCCAGTCCTGTTTGAACCCGCCAGCCTCAGTGTATGTTGCCAGCACCCAACCCACTTAGCTATGGGCACCACCCAAAATCTCAATTTTTTTAAACAGGCATGCCACCAAAGAAGAAACATATGAAATAGCACTTACCTTTTTTAGGCTTGACATGCAAATTGAGACCACAATGACAGACTATATATTAGAATCAAATTGGCATAATTAAAACATGCTAATGTAAGGGCCAGCAAAGTTGTGAAACAAGTGAAATTCTCCCACTGCTGGTAGAATTATAAATTGCTATGTCTTCTTCCGCAAAGTCAAGTGTTACCTTAAAAACCTACAGATATGGCTCGGCGCCAGTGGCTCCATGGGCTAAGGCGCCAGCCACATACACCTGAGCTGGCAGGTTCGAATCCAGGCCTGGTCCACCAAACAACAATGACGCTGCAACCAAAAAATGGCCAGGCGTTGTGGCGGGCACCTGTAGTCCCAGCTACTTGGGAAATAGAGGCAAGAGACTCGCTTGAGCCCAGGAATTGGAGGTTGCTGTGAGCTGTGATGCCACAGCACTCTATCCAGGGTGACAGCTTGAGACTCTGTCTCAAAATAAAAAAAAAAAAAAAAAAAAGCTACAGATATGTATTTCCTATGACTTAAGATTGCCCCTACTTTGAGAAACTGAAATGTATGTACCAAAATACATATATTAGAATGTTTATAATAGCATCTTTTGCAATGGCAAAACTCTTGAAACAATCTAAGGTCCATCAATGGCAGGATATATATTAAGATATATTTACTGCACAGCTATTACTGAATGAACTACATTTATAAAGAACAACATGGATAAATCTTTTAAAATAATGCACCAGAAGTCTTACACAATGGAAAGCATAGTACATGATTTCATTTTACATAAATGTTAAAACAGCAAAACTAATCCACACTGTTTGGTGAGGCTTACTTAAAATTTTTAACTATGAATAAAGCAAATAAAAACATTGCCATAAAGATTGAGATAATAAATAATTCTATATAGAATGGAAACACAAGTAATGAGGAAAGATTATGAAGACGGGGCTCTCAAAGAGTTATTTCTTTACCTGGGTGTTTTTTACACAGGTTTGCCCTTTATAGTAACTGCTAAACTATATGTATTTTATGTACTTTCCTGAGTATATACACAATTTAAAATAATTAAAAAATTAACTGACAAGAGAGGCAGGAACAAAAGCAGGGAGACCAGTCAGAAGGATCCTTTAATATTCCAGGTGGAAAATGATGCACTTGAATCAAAGTGGTAGCAGTTTTAATGGGAAAAGTAAGCAGTAGTAGTAAGATACAATCTGATTATGTTTTGGATTATATCTTAAAGAAAAGCCAACAAGATATTCTGAATAGGCTTGGCGCCTGTGGCTCAGCGGGCTGGGGTGCCAGCCACGTACACCTGAGCTGGCAGGTTCGAATCCAGCCCGGGCCCGCCAAACAACAATGACGGCTGCAACCAAACAATAGCTGAGTATTTTGGGGTGCACCTGTAGTCCCAGCTACTTGGGAGGTGGAGGCAAGAGACTCGCTTGAGCCCAGGAATTGGAGGTTGCTGTGAGCGGTGAGGCCACAGCACTCTACCCAGGGTGACAGCTTGAGGCTCTGTCTCAAAAAAAAAAAGATATTCTGAATAAATTTGGGATGTGACAGCAAAAGATGAGTCAAAATATATAGTGTCAAAGTGTTTGACCAGAGCCACCAGAAGACTGGACTTGTAATTCAAAATGGGGAAGGCTAGAGGGGAGCAATTCAGGAGGGTTTAGTAGAAATCAAAATCTGTTACATTTGAGATGCTCATTAAAGTCCAAATGGAAATGCTGGTAAGTAGCCGAATATACAAACCTGGAGAAACGGATCTGAGAATCATCAGCATATAGATCAACATTGAACTCTTTAATGTGAGTTGTATTTATTTAACTTACACTAGTTTTGAGCTCAGGGCTTTATGAAGCAGGTCTCTTGACTTCATAAAACACTGTGGCCCCAAGGAAATAATTTTTTTTCTAGTATGGCAGTCAATGTGTTAAAGTCATGAGACTGGATAAGTTCACCAAGGGAATTAGAGGAGAAAAAAGGTCAAAAAATATGGTACCCTGATGTTTCAAAGAGGAAGCAATCACCAGCTACATTAAATGCTGCTGAGAGGTTAAGACAAGAGCTGAGAAATGTCAGTTGGATTTACTGATGCAAGAATTATTGCTATCTCTAAGAAACTGGTATCAGTGATCCTGAATAGAACAATGTCTTTTTCATCATAAACTAAATGTCCAAATATACTTAGATCTATTTGTCAATCCTGTTATATCCCTTGGTCTTTCTGTCAATTTATTCATTTGTTTGTTTGCTTTTGAGACAGAGTCTCGCTTTGTCACCCTGAGTAGAGTGCAGTGACATCATACATTGTTCACAGCAACCTCACACTTTTGGGCTCAAGTGATCGTCTTGCCTCAGCCTCCGGAGGAGCTGAGACTATAGGCACCCACCACAACAGCTAACTAGTTTTTCTATTTTTAGTAGAGATGGGATATCCTTCTTGCTCAGACTGGTCTCAAACTTCAGAGCTCAAGCAATCCACTCACCTCAGCCTCCCAGAGTGCTAGGATTACAGGTGAGAGTCACCATGAACAGCTAGACAGTTTTAATTATAATTTTATATTTTAGCACCTGGTAAGGGCTATCTTATCACATTACTTTCATGAAATGTTAATTCTTGCATATTATTTCGTCCACCCATATAAATTTTATAACTACCTTGTGTAGCTCTTTTAAAAAGAATGTTATGGGTGTGGGACACAACTACAACAGGGACCTTACCTAACAAATGCAAACATTGTAACCTAATCGTTTGTACCATATATTAATCTGAAACTAAAAAAGAAAGAATGTTAGTATTTTCATTGCACTCTTATTGAACACATGGAATATTTAAACTATAGAATGGTTAAAGCTTGAGAATTAATTGCAAAGGAAAAGAGATAAGTCTCACCAATATGCAGTCATTAACTGAAGTTTTACAAATGGAAAATGGGATAGCTTAGGATAAAACACAAATTTGAAAGAGAAAGCAGTGGGCATGAACTCCAACACCTAGAGTCTAAATGGAATATTGTGAACTGCAACAGAAACCAATAAGGTATGGCCAAAGATGTAAAAGTAAATGCCAGAATATGACATCATGGAACCCAGGGGAATATGGCTAAAAGATCAAGAAAGATGAAAGTTAAGTAGCATTTACAATGACATAAAAGTCACTAAAGAACTTAAAAACACAGGTTTACTGGACTGGGTGCAGAGGGAAAGAGAGCTAAATGAACATGTTAAAGAAGGAATGGGAAGACAGAAACAAAGCAATAGCTACAGGGGGGATGTAAATTAAAGGAAAGTTTTTGTTTTGAAGATAGGAAAGACCCAAACATGGTTAAATTGTGGTGGGAGGACCTATGAAGAGACTGAAGATAGTAAAGAGAAAGGAGAGAAAGAAGAGTGTAAGGCCCCTGAGGAGAAGAAAGTTGTACTCAACACTGTAAATACGTGTAAGGGGAAAGGATGGCTTTAGTCAGAGGAACAGGAAGGAAGGGAAGATGTGTATAAACAGATTTAGTAGAGAATTCTGCTTTGTGCAAGATATAAGAGAAATGGTCATCTTAATTTTTAAAACCCATCCCTGATGTTGGACATATATGTTGTTTTCAATCTGTCACTAAGAACAGAATAGGTGGGTCAAAGTAATAAGCACTTCGAGAAACTTTTGAATTCCTATTATCACCTGCCCTAAAGAAAAAGATGTTTCCCATTTATAATACCTCTAAAACTATTCTTCTCATATTGGATGAATATTCTTACTTTTTTCTTCCAACCTCTCTGTTTGGGTAATCATTGCTCATATTTATTATTTTATGAGGAAAAGACTATTTCTTTTAAAGCTAGCTATCAGATTAAGGGTAATTATCCATATATAAATTCAAGCAGGCTTCATTTTAAAATCATTTTGAAATATCATTCCATTAAAGTCATGCAATAAAGATATGCACCTCTCAAAATGAAGTTGGAGATCAGATTTATCCTTTAACATTTAAAACAATAAAATGACAAATAGGTGAAAAACAAAGGTGGGCCATCAGAAACAATTTCACAATAAAACAGACTACAGAAAAGCCCAACAGTCATGTGTCTGGGCAGAGGACAGGATCCTCTGATTACCAGAAAATCATTTGCAATTCAGATAAACAAGTAAATTCACCCACCAATGAATACACAGCACCTTCTGCCACTGAACTCCCACAAACTACAGCTTTCGTGCCAAACCTTCTTTCCACTAAGACCTTATCTTCACTGCACTGAAAACCAATGAGAAGACAGAAAACCTAGATCTGGGTCAGGAATTATGTTTATTGCAGGGTAAGAAACTACATGAATTTCAAAGGGCACCAGAAACAGGCTTTTCTTTCTTACCTTTACCATAAACGTGAAGTCTGTTAGGGCCGGGGAATACACGGCCCCGCCTGCACAGGGGCCCATTATCAGAGAAATCTGAGGGATAACTCCAGATGCCATGACGTTCCTCTGCCAAAAGAGAAAGGCAAAGGCATCTGGTTACAGAGGTGTTCAATGCATTATCTGCAGGGAGATAAAGGCAACAACAAAATAGCACTAGGGTATTTTTCCCCACAAAAACTCTACCCAGAAGGCAAGAGACCTAATCAGTAAAGTTCTTCCAGAATTATATATGCAGATCCTCCCCATAATTGGGATAGTCATCATATTACTTTCCAGGGAAAATACTTTCTCTACTCTCCCATCTTTGGCAGCAGTTCCCAAAACCCTCTACCAGAACATAAGCGACAAAGAAATTCCCACTGCCCTCAGCCCAGCTGCAAACATCCTACAGGCCTGTCCCATCCAACCCCCACCCCCAACTTGTCTGTAAGAGGCAGGCAGAGAGAATGAAAGCTCTGCATACTCAGCCTGAGATTAACAGTTATCATACAGCCCTGACCTATTTTGAGCCCCTTCACACCCTCCACAGAGGGTACCCAGCAGTCACAAGGCAAGGCCGAGAGGCAGGAGTTACTTGATGTTGAGTCTTCAATGTCCGCCCCCAGAGATGGCATGTTGAGAGAGGAAGGTAAGAGGAACTAGAAAGACTCCATAAAGATAATGGTGTGAAGGACTAAGCCTTTGGCCACTACCTGGGAAAGGCAGGGATGGGTTGCTGAAGGACCCAGGTAGGGTAGTGAAGACCCAATCACTCTTTGCCCTACCCCTAGCCCCTTTCCTTCTTCTGAGCCACAATGGCTTGGAAGAAATGGATCCATTTTTTGGCCTGCCTTTCACTTAAATCCAATCTCTATAATCCATAGGACACAGCTGAGGACAGAACAAAAAGTCATCTATACTCTCTGTACAAACACCACAGTGGGTGGATAGATGTCCAGGCTAGGGTAGAGTGAAGAGTATGGAAAATTCTTTCCTCCAAAACTATAAAACTAAACAAAATTGGCAAAAACAAATATTTCAGAGTTCTGAAAAAGGAACAAATGTGAACAAATAAGAAAGTATTTATTCATGAAAAACTGCTAGAGCTATAAGCAATGAGTCTGCAGTATGCTTGACAAAGGCTGCTACCATTGGCCACAGTGCTCAGGATGTCTCTTAGGGTGAAAGAAAATTAGCAAGACTAATTCAAACCCACAAGAAGCAATTATGAAAGCTGAAAATGATAAATATGTGATTAAATATAAAATGCTGCATATAGTTTCTCTCTTTTCTTTATACTTTAAAAGATAAGACTATATAAAGAAAAAATCATAATTGGGTCTTTAAAAAGCCACCTTAAATGAAGGGGGAGAAATGGAGCTATACTGGATCAAAGTTCCTACATTTTACCAGAATAAGTCAGTACTAATCTGAAGCAGATTTTGATAAATTAAGATACATATTGTAACACTTAGAGCAATCCCTAAGAAAACTCAAAAAGTACAGCTAAAAAGCCAGACGTTAAAACAATACACTAAAAATATTTGTTTAACATTAAAGAGTTGAGTGACATTACAGAAGATAGAATAGGAAGTTCTAGCAATCTGGTACCAAAACCACCATTTAGCATTGGAACTGTGTAAATCAACTATTCTGGAATTCTGGAGTCTAGCCAAACTTACAGAGAGCAGAGGAGAGTCTAACAGAAGAGGTAAATTTCAATAAACTTCACATGTAGCATGACTGCTACCATCCCCCAGTTTATAGCCCATGACAGCACAGAGGCTGGCCACTGTTTCAACCATAATGAGCTCAAAAAAATCTCTCAGATCACTGGTACACCACAGAGACAAGAGAACTAAAATTGCAGTTACCATATTCACTCAACAAGGAACACATACTTTGCAAATATAACTTGGAAAAGCTCACACAGATGGATCCAGCACTCAAAAAGCAAAACTCAGCAATCCTTAAGTAATGCAAGGACTAGATTTCTAAACATACTAAACATAATATTCAGAGTTTCCAGTCCTCAACAAAAAATTACAAATCTTGCAAAGAAATAACCAAGTATGGCCTAGTCATAGGGAAAAAAAATTGACAGGAACCATCCCTGAGGAAAGACAGAAAGACTTATTAGTCAAAGATGCCATATAAACTATGAGGACAAAAAGGAAATCAGGAAACTAATGTCTGAACAAAATGAGAGTACTACAAAGAGAATAAAAAAGAATCAACCAGAAACTCTGGAAATGACAAATATAATTACAATGAAAAATTCATTAGAGAGGTTCAATAGCAGAGTTAAGCAAGCAGAAGAAAGGATCAGAGAATGTGAACCAAAAGCAATTTAAATTATCCAGTTTCAGCTGAGCATAGTGGCTAACATCAGTAATCCTTTGGGAGGATAAGGCAGGAAAATGGATTGAGGCCAGGAGTTTGAGACCATATTAGGCAACATAGTAAGAACACGTCTCAAAAAAAAAAAAAAAAAAATAGGCCAGGTACAAAGGCTCACACCTGTAATCCTAGCACTCTGGGAGGCTGAGATGGGAGGATCACTTGAGCTCAGGTGTTAGACACAAGCTTGAGCAAGAGCAAGACCCCATTTCTACTAAAAATAGAAAAATTAGCCAGGCATTGTGGTGGGCACCTGTAGTCCAAACTACTTGGGAGGCTGAGGCATGAGGATCACTTGAACCCAGGAGTTTGAGGTTGTGAGTTAGGCTAACACCACAGCATTCTAGCCTGAGGAGTAAGACTATCTCAAAATAAAAAAAATAAATAAGAAAAGAAAAAATTAGCTAGGCATGATGGTGCATGCTGGTAGTTCCAGTTACTCAGGAGGCAGAGGTGAGAGAATCATTTGAGCCCAGGAATTCAAGGCTACCATGAGTTATGATCAAGCCACTGCACTCTACCCTGAGAGACAGAGCAAGACACTGTCTTTAAAAATGGTAATAAAAGGCCAGATGTAGTAGCTCACACCTATAACCCTAGTACTCTGGGAGGCCAAGGCAGTGGATTACTTGAACTTGGGAGTTTGAGACCAGCCTGAGTAAGAGTGACATCCCATCTCTACTAAAACTGAAAAACTGAGGCAAGAGGATCACTTGAGCCCAAGAGTTTGAGGTTGCTGTGAGTTATGACACCACAGCACTCTACCAAGGGCAACAAAGTGATACTCTGTCTCAAAAAATAAATACACACATACATAAATAAATTTTTTTTTTAATTTCTTTAGTCTAGTATGAGGAACAGAAAAAAAAAGGAAGGAAAACGAAAGAGCACAGACCTGTGCGAAACCAACAAACATACCAACATACACATTGTAGGAATCCCAGAAGAAAATGGAGTAAGAATCAGATAAAATATTTGAACAAATAATGGCAAAAACTTCCCAAATTTGACGAAAAACATGAATATACACATCTAAGAACCTCACAAAAAATTCAAGAAGTATGAACTCAAAGAGATTCACATTGAGACCCATTATAGTCAAACTGTCAAAACTTAAACACAAGGAGAGAAATTTAAAAGCAGCTAGACAGAAGTAACATATCATATACACAGGATCCTCCATAAGATTAACCATGGAAGCCAAGAGGCAGAGGGACATATTTAAAGGGGAAAAAAAAAACCCTGCCAACCAAGAACTCTATATTCAGCAAAAGTATCCTCTGTGAAAAAACGAAAAGTTAGACCTCCCCTACAAGACATGCTTACAAGTACTCTATTTATGGAATAGGACAATTGATACCCACTAGAATAAAAACACCCAAAAGTTAAAACTCATAGTTCATATAAAACAGTAGCACAAGGGAAAAAAACAAAGCAACTAGTTAAAATCAACATGATGAACAGAACAGTATGTCACATATCAATGCTAACATTGAATGTTAATAGTCCTAATGCTCCTTTTAAAAGATATAGCAGGTAGGATGAATAGATTTAAAAAACACAATCCAAATATATGCTGTCTCCAAGAAAGTCATTAAATTTGCATTCACACAGACTCAAGTAAAGGGATGGAAAAAAATATTCCACACAAATGAAAACCAAAAGTGAGTAAGACTGGCTATTCTCATAAGCAAATAAAATAGATTTTAAATCAATAATGGTTAAAAAAAATAAGACAAGCATAGTCATTATATAATAATAAGGGGAGAAATTCAATAAGAAGTTATAACAATCACGGCTCAGTGCCTGTGGCTCAACGGGCTAAGGCGCCAGCCACATACACCTGAGCTGGCGGGTTTGAATCCAGCCTGGGCCCACCAAACAACAATGATGGCTGCAACCAAAAAAAATGGCCAGGCGTTGTGGCAGGCACCTGTAGTCCCAGCTACTTGGGAGGTGGAGGCAGGAGCCTCACTTGAGCCTAGAAATTGGGGGTTGCTGTGAGCTGTGATGCTACAGCAGTCTATCCAGGGCGACAGCTTGAGGCTCTGTCTCAAAAAAAAAAGAAGTTATAAGAATCCTAAATATATATGTACCTAACACAGAAGTTCCCAGATTCATAAAACAAATTCTACTAGATCCAAGCAAGGTAATAAATAGCACACCATAATAGCCAGGGACTTCAACACTCCACTGAATTGGACAGAACTGGACAGATCACTGCAGCAAAAAATCAACAAAGGAAATACTGGACTTAAGCAAGACGCTAGAACAAATTGGCCTAACAGACATTTTCAGAACATTCTACTCAAAACTGCAGAGTATACATTCTTCTCACAAGCCCATAAGAACACTTTCCAAGATTTAGTATATGTTAGGCCATCAAACAAGTCTCAGGTAACACAGAATAATTGAATTTATAACACATATCTTCTCAAACCAGGGGAATAATACTAGAATTCCAAAAAGATCTCTCAAAACTACATAAAATACATGGAAATTAAACAAAATGCTACTGAACAATCCTTGGGTCAATGAAAAACTCAAGATGGAAATCAAAAGATTTTTCAAATTGAACAACAAAAACAACATAAACTTCCCAAATCTCTGGAACAAGCAAACGCAGTCTTAAAAGGAAAATTTGTAGCCTTAAATGTCAATATCAAAAAGACAGTAAGATCACAAGTTAAGAGTTCTTACGTATGACAATAAAAGCATGGTCCACAAAAGAAAATTGATAAATAGGATAGATTTCATGATTTATAAATGTCAATAAAGCTGTTTTAAAAAATGTCAAGGTCATGGAAGACAAGGATTGAGGAACTGCTCCAGATCAAAAAAGACTAAAAAGATATGACACTAATTAAAGACAGTCCTTCATTCTGGAATGAATCTTGGCCAGAAATAAATCAATAAACAGAGAGAGAGTGAGCTACAGAGAACTTTATTAAATCCTAAATAAGGATGGATTAGAATAATATTGATGAATCAATGTTAAATTTCCTTATTCCTTATTGTCTTCTCAGCTAACATAACAGTTGTTATGCTCTGGTTACACAAGAGAATGTGCATGTTGGAAATATCCAATGAAGGACTTAGTGATAAAGGAAACATAACATTTTCAATTTAATCTCCAATATTTCAGAAAAATATAAGATGCAAATATGTACATAGAGAGAGAAAATGATAGGGCAAAGTAGGGGAAAATGTAAACAAGCGGTGAGTGGATAAGAGGCACATGAGAATTCTTATTCTGTTATTATTCTTGTAATTTTTGCATGAAGTTTGAAATTATATCAAAACAAAATTACCAAAAAATAATAATACATGCAATAGTATAGATGTCAACATAACAAGCAGCATTAATAAGCAAATAATTAAATGATGCAGATCTTAAAGTCACTAAAGCCTACCCCTTGAAAACAAAACAAAACAAAACAAAAAAACACTGGGCTTGGGGGCTATAGGATTACATGCCTGTAATCCTGGCACTTTGGGAGGCTGAGGTGAGTGGATTGCTTGAGCTCAGGAGTTCAAGACCAGCCTGAGTAAGTCTCCCAGTGCTCATAAAAATGTATTAGACTAGAAGATACTCTAAAATCCAGAAATTGTGGAAATTGTGGTGGTTCATTGCCACTCCTCTTAGGGCAAGGCTATTTTTGTTTCTAAATAGGAATGACTTCCATACTGGGAGCCAAAGTAGACCTTCCAGGACTAACCAGTTCAGATCAAGCCAGCTAAAGAACTAATTCTCCCCATTCGGTTATCACTGGGGCTCAAGTTTAAAGATTAAAAAATACATTTAAGACCGGCATAAAATGTCATCTCAGTTAACATAACAGTTGTACCACTACAACTGTCAGAGTATCTTACAAAAAATAAATGCACATTTTCCTGGCTAATCACAAGGGGCGGTGGCCAGGGATGAGAACTCTTACAAGCCTGCAAACTTGGATGGCAAGAGTAGCAGGCCTGATTAGAAACAATGGCTGCCTGTCTCTTTCCTTTCTTCTCCCTCTGCCTGCCTCTCCTCCCTGGAAAGCTGCCAGATTCCATCTGGCAATATCTCTCTCCTTCATCCCAATCTCCCTCATGATATGCAGTATCTCTCAATGTACTTCATACTTCACATAACACATTATCTTATGGCTCTTTCCATTTCTTTCTCTATCATAATTTCTGTCTGTAAATAAGAAAAGATACGTGAAATGGTACTGACCAAATGTTTCTAAATGGAAGGATTTGGGGTGATTTCTTTATTCTCTGTACCACTACATCAACTTTATAAAATGATCCTGTAGTGTTTTAACCAAAAAATAAAAAGAACATGCATATTTTTATTTTAAAAAATTTAATTATAACGAATCAGTTCATTTTATCTTTCTATTCCTTCCCTCTTTCTTGCTTTTAAAAAAGAAAAAATATATTATTTCCAGTGCTTTTCCCTTATGAATAACCTAATACTGTTTTCCTCTGTGAGTGGTCATCTATTACAAAAAAGAAAACCCTTTCCTTCCATTCTCTCTTGCTTTTCATCCACACTTTACTTCACCACCAACCCCACTCCCTTCACACTCCCCCCTCTCATTGGAAAGAGCCACAGGCCAGACACAAAATGGAGCAGATAATAATGAGGAAAGACAGAGACTCTCTCATGGGACATTAAGCCCTGTACTGCTTTACTCTCTATTCTCTTTTTTTTTTTTTTAGAGACAGAGTCTCACTTTGTCACCCTCAGGAGAGTGCTGTGGTGTCACAGCTCACAGCAACCTCCAGCTCTTGGGCTTAGCCAATTCGCTTACCTCAGCCTCCCAAATAGCTGGGACTACAGGTGACTGCCACAACGCTCAGCTTATTTTTTAGTTGCAGTTTGGCCAGGGCCAGGTTCTAACCCACCACCCTCAGTATGTGGGGCCAGCACTCTACTCATAGAGCCACAGGCACCACCCTCTCTATTCTCTATTAACAGGTTCCTTACCAAAAAGATGTCAGCATAGCCAGCCAAGGACTCCACTCCCTCTTGGATCCGTGCTCCCCCAGAGTCATTTAGCCCAATCACTGGAGCTCCCACTGTTATGGCCTGGTCCATGATCTGAGACAGCAGAGAAATCTTTGTTTAAAACAAATCCTCTTGTTATCAAAAACAGCATTTACAAAGTGCGATGGTGTTTTCTGGAATATGTTATTAGTGCACCTTTCAAAACGGGAGGCAGTAATACAGGTTTTGTTCCCCATGATGATTGGGTATCTTCACAGAAGACAAAGGACCAGTATTTAAAAGGCTGATCAAAGCCCCCAAACACCCCAAAGCCAAAGCACTTCCCATTAGCAGTGGATAAAACTGCTCATGGCAACTACTTCTAGAACCACAGGCTCCACTTTTATTCCCAGTTACTCTTTTTAAAGAATTAATAGTAGATAGAACGGCAAAGTAGTATTTTTATAAAAGCAGACATCGACCCATCTGTTAATCTGAGGCCAGCCAGACCCAGGCCTGCTTTTACTTCTAATGGGACAGATTTTCCTCATGGGTCAACAGTTCATAATAAGCAACATTCCTACAGCTCTTCATAGTTTACAAAGCACTTTTATTTCCTCAATTACCCATCATAAAAGAATGAGGAAAAAGAGAAAAATTAAGAAGATTTAAAGTTAAGTGATAGCCCAAAGTCTCAGAAGTAATACATGACAGGATTATGTCTAGAATCTATTAATTTCCATTACAAACAGAAGCTCTGACTAGCTACTAATAGTCAGCTCAACTTTTAATTCCCAAATTCTCAAATATGCTCTACACTTTTATTCCTCTCCAGAGCATCTAATCTCTAGCAGTGTTGTTTAAATACCATCATGCAATTCTTGCAATGGTCTTTACCTTTTCAGACCTGGACTTTCCATGTAGACCAGGTATTATTTACAGAGTTCCTCAGACCCCAAGAAATCTGTGAACAGATTTCAAGGATTCCATGAATTTGGATGGAAAAAAATTTTTATGTTTATCCTTACTAACTGATCTTTAGCAGTTCTCTCAATTATAAAAATAGGCAACAAACCACAGCAGTGTAAGAATTGCCAATGGGGCAGTGCTTGTGGCTCAATGAGTGGGGTGCCAGCTGCATATGCCAAGGGTGGTGGGTTCAAAACTGGCCCTGGCCAAACCACAACAAAAAATGGCCGGGCATTGTGGCAGAAGCCTGTGGTCCCAGCTACTCGGGAGGCTGGGGTGGGAGAATCACCTAAGTCCAGGAGCAATATTGCAACATGCCAAAAAAAAATGCCAGTGACACTGTCATTAATAGAGGCCATATTTTTTTTTTTTTTTTTGAGAAAGAGCCTCAAGCTGTCACCCTGCATAGAGTGCTGTGGCATCACAGCTCACAGCAACCTCCAATTCCTGGGTTCAAGCGAGTCTGCTGCCTCCACCTCCCAAGTAGCTGGGACTACAGACACCCACCACAACGGCCAGCCATTTTTTGGTTGCAGCCGTCATTGTTGTTTGGCGGGCCCGGGCTGGATTCGAACCTGCCAGCTCAGGTGTACGTGGCTGGCGCCCGTTGAGCCACAGGCACTGAGCCAGGCCATAGATATTTTTATGTCATCTTAAAATTGTTGCAGATATTCTGAACTATCATTTTCACTCAAGTCTAAAGTTAGTTATTAGATTTACTGATAAATCTTGTTACTAAATGTATTAATAAGGAAGCATATGTATTATTGAGAGTTTTTAAAAACATTTTTAATCTTTTATAACCCTACATATTTTATTTTATACATGTAAAAACAGGAGGGTCCAGGCTTCACTGGCCCAGCATACAAAAAATGTTAAGCACCCCCTTGGGTCAGCACCACAACTTGTCTGCCTCTGCCCCACTCCAAGTACCTAGCTCAGTGTCTTGTGCCCCAAGGATATTCGATATGCAATTTTGTAACTGATGAAAGTATTGGATTCAATTTCAATATTAAACACTTACTTTGCAGATCTTTTGTGCATGAGCTCCTGACAGACTGCCTCCAAAAACTGTAAAATCCTAAAAAGAAAACACAAATCAAGTAAAATATAGTAAATGGCCAGATGTGAAGACCCAGTAGGAAGAGGAAACAGAAAATTCACAAACATTTTTAAAGAATTTTCTAAACTTTAAAAAATTAGGAAAAAAGTCTGATTTGTAGATTATCCCATAGAATAGGGAATAACCTATCTTAAATGTAGTTCATGTATTGTCAAGAGCAAAAGACCTAGTCTTTGCTCTACAAAAATGATGTGTACCTGAGAGGAAAGGCAAACTTATCATGCAGAATTAACCCTTATATCAGATACTATAGATGTCAAATAGTCTAGCATTTCTACTTTTAGGAAATAGTTGCTATTTTAATAAGAGCTGTTAAAAAACAACAGAAAAGGGTGGCGCCTGTGGCCGGCCCCATATACTGAGGGTGGCGGGTTCAAGCCCGGCGCCGGCTGAACTACAAAAACAAAAAATGGCCGGGCGTTGTGGCGGGTGCCTGTGGTCCCAGCTACTCGGGAGGCTGAGGCAAGAGATTCACCTAAGCCCAGGAGTTTGAGGTTACTGTGAGCTGTGTGATGCCACAGCAGTCTACTGAGGGCGATAAAGTGAGACTCTGTCTCTAAAAAAAAAAAAAAAACACAGAAAAATGAATCAAAATCCTCACTGCTTCCTCTGCTCATGAACTTTCGTTATGTTCAGACATAAAAGGCTTCTTGTGGGTCTCCTTCCTAAACTCCCCTCAAAAAGATAATAGAGAATTAAAAACAAAATCAACCCATGAGAATGAGAAAGGACAAGGAGGCAGCAGCAGAGGAGACTGAACGAGTGTGAGGAGAACTGAAAGTACAGAACACCTGACTTAGGGGAAAAAATGGAAGCCTACACCTACAGAAGGTGCCACCAGCAGCCAGAGAAAGTGGGGGGTGGGGAAGGGGCCGAAATCAGAGGTTCATTGAAAGTATGTGTCAGAAACAACCTCAGGGGCCTCTCCTTCACCTAGAGGAGAAAATTTTACTGTCTAAAGCAATCAAATCAGAAGGGCTCTGGACTCACAATCACTAGCCTTTTAAAAGAATGCAGCATAAGGCTGAAAACAGGTGAGATTACACTGAATAAGCCAGTAGTGGCCCCTCCCTCCTCTCTTTCTAGAACACACCAACAGCTAATTATCAGGCAAGGATTGAGGACGGTGTTCTGGAAAAACAAGCATTCCCCAGACAAAATACCTACAGATACTAACATCTTGGAGATCATTACAAAAAAGCTAACCCATCACTCCCTACCCTTGATATCCTTTAGGGCCTATTTCAAATACTCCATTTTTCCTAGAGCTTTCCTCAACCCCTGAAGTGATTTTCCCTTGTCCAGAGTCCTCGAGCATTTGCCTGGAACCTCTCTTACCTTACACAGTAGTCATTTCTGTTCTACCCCATTCTGCCTATAAAATCATTAGCTTATTCAGGGTAAGAACTCTGCAATCTGAGTCATCTCTACCTCTTACTCATTCCCACCCTATAACCTGGGCATAAAAGGTGCTCAAAAGCATCAGTTCAATGAATTTTTGTATCTGCTTAATAGTTAGACAAACATGTCCAGAAAACAATAACTTTCTTTGTTCTATCTATCTTTTCCTTCTATACAAGTTTTTACCCAATTCTCATAAATTGCAAAAAGCAGATATGATTCCTTCTAGCTCGGCATTTGGCATACCAATTTACAACAGTTTTAAAACATTTTGAAAGTAATTTATTTGGTAAATGAATACTGTGTAACTGCAACAGATTAAACATTAAACAAGCATAACTTCTAATATCAAACCTGGAAAACCTTTTAGGTTTCTAGACGAGCTGTGTAACTTTAGGTCTATAAAAGGAACTAAACATTTTGGATCATATACATATTTTCATCCTTAGAGGGAAAAATAGATTCAAAATACTATACAACATATTTCCTGTGTTGGTTTTATATTACTGCTATTACAAATTAACACAAATTCAGTGGCTTAAAACAACACAAACTTAGTATCTTACAGTTCTGTAGTTTAAAAGTCCTACACAGGTCTCACTGGGCTAAAATCAAGGTTGGCAGGGCTATGTTCCTTTCTGGAGGCTCCAAGAAGTGTTTTCTTGTCTTTTCCAACTTCTAGAGACTCTCCACATTCCTTTTTTCATGGTCCCTTTTCCCCATCTTCAAAGCCAGCTACTCAAGCTACAGTCCTCACATCGTTCTAGCCTACTCTTCTGTCTCCCTCTTACACTTTTGAGTGATTATACCCTTGTGATTATATCAGGCCCAACTGGATAACCCAGACTTATCTCTCTATTGTAAGGTCAGTTAATTAGCAATCTTAATTCCTCTTTGCCATGTAAGATAGCATATTCACATATTCCAGGGATTAGGATTTGGATATGGAGGGGGAATGATTCTGCCTACGACATTCTCTTACAGTTTCAGTGTGAAAAACTGTACCTGTTTTGATGTGGCCTGACAACACGTGTTTGAACATTTCTACAAAAGCGCAAAGCTCAAGGGCCTGTGGTTCTGAGTCAAGTCCTCTTTACTAGGCAGCACCCACTGTGCTGTCATGTCATGTCTTATACACTGTCTTAGACACAAATGCCCCCACCCCCACTAGGAGGAATCTCACTCACTTAGAATATAGTCCTGGTTTCTGGGACAACTTTGTATAAGCCTACTGTCCTGTGATCCTATCCAAAATAGACTAAGGACTCTGCCTCCCTAAGGAAAAAAAAAAGCAGCATAATCTTCTCGATATATGCACTAAAAATAAGGTCAGTCCCTCATCTGCCCAAACTACAAGCAAGTTTTCATTCATGAAGATTGCTTCCCCCTCCCCCCCCACATATTCTACTCCTAGCTCTGTCCTCCAGGAAAGCTCAGCTTGCTGCAGTTATTAAATACCTGACTGAAGATATAAACCAATCTTCCATTGATTCGGCCTCGTCCAGTGACCACGCTGTCTCCAGGAAACTAATAGAAAAATGCAAAGGTAAAAGTAAAAAGGTCAAAAAAAGGTTTAAAAGGTTATAAAAAGGTTAAAAAGTAAAGGTTAAAAAAAAACAGATATTTATTTTAATGAATTTGGCAACCTTGCCTCAGTGAAAGATAAAAACAAGCAAAACCCCCAATTCCTTAAAATCCAAAATGAATAAGGAACATGAAGAGATCCCTCCTTCCTGAGCTCTGCAACAGCGAGCACTGAGTTACTGCTTCACCTACAGAAATGAAGGGTACTGCAATCTTAGCCATCATCCTTCTTCCTAAAAGAAAGAAAATAATCACGAGACCACATCCCCACCCCCAGAGCCACCACTACCAAATTCTTATCAGGAGGACATATAAAGAAACATGGCTACTTCTCCAAAGCGACACCCCACCACCCTAAACCTTAAAAAGGCAAACCCATTATTTTGCATGGAAGCTTGGTAATCACTGCTTGACCCATTATGGCTCAAATGCAGCCAGCTGGTTTGGTGCCAACTTTACAAATCTTTGATCACAAACAGCAGATTTACAGAGCTGAAAAAAATTGGACCAAAAACCGAGTTCAAAGAACTTCACATTCCCATAGATAGCTCCCAGTTGAAGGAAAAAGTGTTGTTGATTCTGACCTCAAAAACTCCAAGACTAAACTTAAAGTGTGTCAAAAGAGGCAACGGGTCAGCCTTTAGGGTCTAAGGTATCTGGTTTCCAGACAAACCACAATACAAATAAAAGGTATTTGATGCCAGGGTGACAAAGTGAGACTCTTGTCTCAAAAAAAAAAGGTACTCATGTTACAACTAAAAGATATTCTCACCCCTCACCCATTTGTCAGTCCGTACTAGCAAAAACTCTGAAGCCAAAACAGAGCCCTGGGAACTGGGCCTGAGCCACATGGCACAGGGTACAAGTAGCCCCCACAGATTCCATCTTTGGCCAAAGCTAAGGGGAGAATCTAGAGATCCCAGTAGTGCTTCTCCAGAAGGACTTCAGAGAAAAGTCTTAGGTTCACTACTCTAGTGTGTAGGCTAGCAGAGCCACAGCTGGAACGTGTTCACCCCACCATTTGAACAAATACCTTATTTTTATCAGCAGCCATTCCAAAATCAGCACATCTGTGTTCCACAAACATATCGCTCTCAACAAAGCTGCCAGGGTCCAGCAAAAGACTGATTCGCTCCCTGGCCGTTAGCTTTCCCTAAAAGGCAATAAAGATCACTCAGTGATGACGTCACAAAGTTAGTAAGCAAAAAAAGGGGTATTCGTGGGAAGGCCAGGAAGACAGGTTTTGCAAATGCAAAAGCTTCGTTCTGACCTACCCAAGGCAGACATGGGTTATTAGTAGACCTCAGCTAGTAAGGAAATCAAGGCAGGTAGGGTACTCTAGAAGCACCCAACTGTGGACAGTAAATAAGGAAAGAGGAGGAGAAAGTGAAAAGAAGTAAGGGTAAAGAACTGACTCCAAAACAAGATAACAAGTTCCACAAATACTTCCTGAAGACCTAAGGAGCCATAAAAAGAATGGAGAAGCAAGAAATAGAAACTGAAGCAGGCTCACCACCTGTAGCACAGTGGTTATAGCACCAGTAACATACATGGAGGGTAGCGGGTTCGAACCCGGTCTAGGTCAGCTAAAGAACTGCAACAAAAAAATAGCCAGGCGTTGTGGTGGGCTCCTGTAGTCCCAACTACTTGAGAGGCTGAGGCAAGAGAATCACTTAAGCCCAAGGACTTGAGATTGCTATGAGCTGTAACGCCACAGCATTCTACCAAGGGCAACATACTGAGACTTGGTCTCAAAAAAAAAAAAAAAAAAGAAAGAAAGAAAGAAACTGAAGCAGGCGTAATGAAGAACCTGAGACTATACTCCTGAATTCACAGGCCCACTCTAGGGAAGCCTTCAGAAATATACCTAACCAGGGTCCAACCCCTACCTCCTGCTCCCAAGGACAACTATTGCCTGGTTCTTCTGCCCTCTCACCTTCCTTTTCCTCCGACTATCCTATATTAAGGGCCCTGCTAGGGGACACTATACTTGACAGTGATGCTATAACACAGAACTGACCCCATAGTAGGGAGTAGCTGAACAAAAAGGGATTGGGACTGAGAATGAAGAGCTCACTTGAGAAGAGTAAAAAAAATGCTTCTTGGAGGACATAAGGTTGGAGCCCTCAATCTACCAAGAGCCACCAGTGGCTCACATGTGTAATCCTAGTAGTATGGGAAGCTGAGGTGGGGGGAGGGGGGAGGTCAGAAGTTCAAGACCAGCCTGAGCAAGAGTGAGACCAAGTCTCTATCAAAGATAGGAAAACTTGGCTCGGCGCCTGTAGCTCAGCAGCTAGGGCTCCAGCCATATACATCGGAGCTGGCGGGTTTGAATCCAGCCCAGGCTCACCATACGACAATGAAAACTACAACCAAAAAATAGCCAGGCGTTGTGGCAGGCACCTGTAGTCCCAGCTACTTGGGAGGCTGAGGCAAGAGAATCGCTTAAGCCCAGGAGTTTGAGGTTGCTGTGAACTATGAGGTGACAGCACTCTAACCAGGGCAACAGGTTGAGACTCTGTCTCAGAAAAAAAAAGGAAAACTTCACCAGGTGAGGTAGTATGTGCCTGTAGTCCCACCTCCTTGGGAGGCTGAGGCAGGAGAATTACTTGAGCCCAGGAGTTCAAGGCTGCAGTGAGCTAGGATTACACCACTGCACTCTAGCGAGGGTAAGAGACTTGGTGTTAGAGAGAGAGGGAAAGAGCACCTCATTACTTGGGTTCCCAAGCCCTTGGCCCAAGCGAAATCCCCCAGCTCAGTGTCTCTCCGCCAAAAAAAATACCTCAGATTGGCTATTTTTCCCCTTAGGAAAGCAGCCAAAGCCAGTAAGGTTGTGTTGAAACAAACAGGCAGTCCTATAAATTGTGTAAAGTATAACTTTTTATGAAGTCAATTTAGCAATATACATACAGAATTGTTAAAACATTTATACCTTTTGACCCATTAATTCCAGTTCTGGGAAATCTATCCTCCAGAAATCATTCATTATTGTTTAAAAGGGGGACAAAAGAGGGGCATGAAATCGAGTCTGCCTCCTAAATCAGCTTTAGCAAAAGAAAAGCAGCTTCTGGAGGCTGCTTATAAACCTAGTGGGATCTGCCTGGGAAAGGGTGCAGGCAATGTTTCAGGGAGGAATTGTGCAACAGGTCCCAATAGAAAGTGCATAGCAGCACTGACAGGCCTTTTTTAGACGATGGTCTAGCAGTCCCCTCTCCTGAAAGAGCCACCCCAGGGTAGGGAGGGAAGCACTCTGGACACCACAAACCATCAACCAAATTACCATTCCACTCTCAAGTATCAAAAAGAACTGTCATTTTCATCCCTTGTCAAATGGGAATTTATGATTTCTGAGTCAGCATTTGATTTACATGTAAACAAACCGAGGTTCAAATTTCTTAACTAAAGATCCCAGCCCTCCACCCACTCATCTCCCCTACACTAGTGAGTTTTGCCGGAGTGTCCCTCACACGTAAGGGTTTCGCTTTTGCACCTTCTTGTTAGTTATTTAGCTCGTCCAGCACATCGGTCCAGATTTACCTACATGGGCAAGCCAGGTTTCAAGTCTAGGATCGCCTGTCCAACTCTCAGTTTCTTCTGCTGCTAAACGGCCCACCCAGCTTATCTCCGGAGGCCGGCCACGATTCTCACCTCAAAACGAAGGCGGCAGGTGACAGTGCCTCAGCTGCTCACTGAAGCCAAACAGCGGAGTAGCCTAGCCTGTGCACGCCCAGAAAGGCCACCGGTTTCCGACACAACACTTTCCTTTGCAACCCAGCAGATCGAGGCACGCTAAGATACTAATGGGACTGAGTTGGCATTCTGCGGGTGGAAGTTCCACAGTTACACACACGCGCGCGAGCACAGACACACACACACACGTTAATGTGAGCTTGCCCTTTACTTCCTCTGCCACCTGCCTCGATTTTCCTGCTTGAATGATGGACTATCACTACTCTTTCACGGGGCAAAAGAATAAGCACATCTTTTTTTTTTTTTTTTGAGACAGAGCCTCAAGCTGTCACCCTGGATAGAGTGCCGTGACATCACAGCTCACAGCAACCTCCAATTCCTGGGCTTACTGAGTACCTATCGTTGCTTCGCTAACTCTATTCCAACAATAAGCTTGTGAAGGAAGAATTATTACTCTCTTCTGTTTATGATAAACTGACCCGTAGACATTAAATAACTTGCACAAAAGTTTGTTAAGTATTAAGTCGCCCGTTGACCAGACCGGTCCTTCTAAATTAGAGGAAAACAATGGGCGACAAGGCACAAAGGTGCTTATTCTCCTTCACCCGCCTCCACTCCAAAGGCTACAGGTTCTCAAGGTGAGCATTCTCGCCCCGCTCCCCTTCCCCCCCCCCGGCATCGCACGGATTGGCTGGGGCACCGCAGGCGCCGGGCTCCGGACACGCCGTGATAGGTCGCGCGAGCCTAGGGGCGGGACTCACGCCGGACCCTCAGGACTCACTCTCTTATGCTGCGCGTCGATGCGGCGTTGGCCTCCTCCCACGAGCGCGCTGTGGCGCTTGTTCTCGATGCGTTCGTTAATGGACACAGGCTGGCTGCAAAGGCTGCGGACCCCGGTGCGGAAAACGCTCGCTAGAACGTTGAGCCTTGCCCCAGCTACTGCCACCCGCATTGCTGCCGCCATTTTCGACCTACCCCCACGCCCCAAACAGCGCGCCTCAGTACGCATGTGCATAAAGGGTGGGCGGGGCGCCTGCTTAGCGTTGGCGGACGTAAGTAGCCCTAGGCCGGGGCTGCGGGTAGGGATAGGAGTTAGAGGGTAGAAACTACGCTGGTGTGTCACGCACAGAAAAACAATGTAACCTGCCTGAGGACTGTCCTTATGCCTGTCTGGCTGCAGAGGAAAGTCCTTGCTTTTTTTTTTTTTTTTTTTGAGACAGAGTCTCAGTATGTCGCCCGTAGTAGAGTGTGTGGTGTCACAGCTCACAGCAACCTCCAACTCGTGGGCTTAAGCGATTCTCCTGCCTTGGCCTCCCAAGTAGCTGCTGGGACTACAGGCGCCCACTACAATACCCGGCTATTTTTTGGTTGCAGTTGTTATTGTTGTTTAGCTGGACCAGGCCTATAATTTGTTAAATGAACATTTGAAATATCAATAAAAAAAATTTTTCAAAAAAAAATCCCGATAGATAGTAAGCCATAAGATCTAAATTGACAGCTGCTGCACCCATACTTTAGTTCTAACTATTTAAAACTGTTTTTTGTTGCAGTTTGGCCAGGGCCGGGTTTGAATCCGCCACCCTCTGTATATGGGGTCGGCGCCCTACTCACTGAGCCACAGTCACTGCCCCATAATAGAAGATTTTCATTGCTACCAAAAGTTATTCACTTTGGGCACTCTTGCAAAGCGAATGCAGGGAATCGGGGATAAATAGGTGCAACAATGTTCAAGTGATGAAGTGGGACTGAATTTGATAAATTTAGTGAGTGTATGTACAGGTGGTTGCCTTCCATGACAAGAAAACATGAAAGGTTTATTATAGAGATTTTTTTTTAAAGTATTAACAAATCCAAATGCTCTCATTTCTTTTCACTGTTTTCTTCCATCACCAAAATCTGTGTGCTAAAGCTACGACTTTAAGTGACCCTTTGCAACCAGTTATAAGTATTGTTAACTATATTCATGCAAATGCATTATGGCATTGTCAGTTTCATAACATGCTAAAGTGGATGGATGAGGTATTCAATATAGATTTGCCATATCATTCTAAAGTGTGTTAGCTATCACAGGGACATGTATTAGCCAAAATTTGATCTCTGTGAGAAAAAATTGTTAAATTTTATGAAGATCAGAATCAATAATGTGAATTATTATTGAAAGAAGCTTTCTTTTTTTTTTTGAGACAGAGCCTCAAGCTGTCACCCTGGATAGAGTGCTGTGACATCACAGCTCACTGCAACCTCCAACTCCTGGGCTCAAGCAAGTCTCTTGCCTCTGCCTCCCAAATAGCTAGGACTACAGGCGCCCACCACAACACCCAGCCATTTTTTGGTTGCGGCCGTCATTGTTGTTTGGCAGACCCAGGCTAGATTTGAACCCGCCAGCTCAGGTGTACGTGGCTGGCACCTTAGCCCGCTGAGCCACAGGTGCCGAGCCTCACTTCAGTGATTCTTATCTATGCCTGGGCAGGACTCAGGGAATAGTAACCTTTGGTAGCTAGGCATTCTGTTCTCAGCCACCAGGTAACAACAGGGGCATCTGCAGCCCAGGAAAAAGGTGGGCATTGGCTCTTACACTGTGGTCAACAAGACCCCCATAAGCCTAGCCCTTAGCCTGCCAAGTGCCAGATATCCTGTGTAGACCACCGGGCTGTTGCTAGCCTTGAGGGCTTTGAGCAACAAGCCCTCCAGAAATGCCTAGCTAAACTACACTACAAACCTGATTCCCAGAGATTTGTTCTGTAAAATTTGGATCCAGTCAAAAGGCCACACTCAAAGATCCAATCTGTGGCCTCAAGGGCACAGGTTCCCCAGCTCTTAGTGCCTTTATAAGAAGAAACATGTAGCCAGGCATTATGGTGGGTGCCCATAGTCCCAATTACTTGGGAGGCTGAGACAAGAGAATCACTTAAGCCCAAGAGTTGGAGGTTGCTGTGATCTGTGTTGCCACTGCACTCTACAGAGGGTGACATAGTGAGACTCTGTCTCAAAAAAAAAAAAGAAGAAGAAGAAATGTGGGAGAGGTTGCCCTCCCTCCCACTCAGATACAGCAAGAGGGTAGCTGTCTGCCGGGAAAGCAGAAGGGCCACCAACAGGAACCTACTCATCCCGTGTCTTGATCTTAGACTTCCCAGGCTCTAGGACTGTGAGAAACATGTGTTGGATGTTTAAGTGACCCAGTGTCTGCTGTTCCACACTATAGCAGCCTGAACCAAGGAAACAGAACAGAGACACCAGAACATACCATGAGGAAATGAGTCAAATCTAGAAAGTGGTACGTTCTACCAGGCAACTGGGCTGAGTTCTCAACAAGTGGGTGTCTTTTGATTAGAAAACAAGCAGAATTGTTCCAGATTCAAAGAGAGCACAGACACACAACAACCAAATGCAATGCATTAATCTTCATTGGTTTGAGGTTTGCAATAAAAAGGTGTTGTGTCCAGAAATTCCCAAAGGCCACATCATCACGCTAGCTGAATTTTTTTTTTTTTTTTGAGACAGAGCCTCAAGCTGTCACCCTGGATAGAGTGCCGTGGCATTACAGCTCACAGCAACCTCCAATTCCTGGGCTCAAGCGAGTCTCTTGCCTCCGCCTCCCAAGTAGCTGGGACTACAGATGCCCGCCACAACGCCTGGCCGTTTTTTTGGTTGCAGCTGTCATTGTTGTTTGGGGGGCCCGGGCTGGATTCGAACCCGTCAGCTCAGGTGTACGTGGCTGGCGCCTTAGCCCGCTGAGCCACAGGTGCCGAGCCACGCGCTAGCTGAATTAACAGAAGAGTCCTTCATTTAAAAGCCAGCCAGCGACTGCCTGACACCCAGCACAGGGATTCAGAGAACATCCCGACTGCTTAAGGGGTCAGGGTTTTTTTTTTTGAACCTCCAATTCCTGGGCTCAAGCGAGTCTCTTGCCTCCGCCTCCCAAGTAGCTGGGACTACAGGAGGCCGCCACAAGGCCCGGCCATTTTTTTGGTTGCAGCCGTCATTGTTGTTTGGCACGCCCAGGCTGGATTTGAACCCGCCAGCTCAGAAGTACGTGGCTGGCGCCTTAGCCCATTGAGCCACAGGCGCCGAGCCAAGGGATCAGGTTTTTTTTTTTTTTTTTTGAGACAGAGCCTCAAGCTGTCACCCTGGATAGAGTGCTGTGACATCACAGCTCACAGCAACCTCCAATTCCTGGGCTCGAGCGAGTCTCCTGCCTCTGCCTCCCAAGTAGCTGGGACTACAGGCACCCACCACAACGCCTGGCCATTTTTTGGTTGCAGCCATCATTGTTGTTTGGTGGGTCTGGGTTGGATTCAAACATGCCAGCTCAGGTGTATGTGGCTGGCACCTTAGCCCGTTGAGCCACAGGCGCTGAGCCGGGGTCAGGTTTTTAAAGCCTGGTCTGCGTCCTGGTTGGCATGCAGGCTGCCCAGATGCACCCAGGTTGGTAAGCAGAACTTTGCGGTTAGTTAGCCGTCTTTGTTTCAGTACTTTCTCCACCTGGTATTATTTAAAGGTCAGTCCAGGGACAGTTGGTATTTCCTGGTCTATTTCCCAGGGAGTGAGTTAGTCAAGCAAGAAATTAGTTAATACTTTCCTATCTATCTTGGGAGTGAATCAGACTTACTCCATTTTGTTTGTTTGTTTGTTTAGAGACAGAGTCTCACTTTGTCACTCTTGGTAGAGTGCTATGGCGTCACAGCTCACAGCAACCTCCAGCTCTTGGGCTTAGGCAATTCTTTTGCCTCAGTCTCCTGAGTAGGTAGGACTACAGATGCCTGCCATAACGCCTGGCTATTTTTTTGTTGCAGTTTGGCAACAAAACCTGCTACCCTCCATATATGGGGCTAGTGCCCTACTCACTGAGCCACAACTGCCACCCAAACTTATTCCATTTTGTTGAGGGCTTGTGGCCCAGAAATTTTCCAGGAGTTAACTGGTGTTTTTCCACCTTAGTCTAGGCCTAACAATGACTATAAAAGCTATCAGGGGAAATTAAAAATGTAATAAATATTCTGATAGTGGAATTGTTGTTAATTACCCTATCTTTGATAATAAAAAAAGTTATTAAGAAAGTAGACATCTTTATTCTTCTTTTTTTTTTTTTTTTGAGACAGAGCCTCAAGCTGTCACCCTGGATAGAGTGCCGTGGCCTCACAGTTCACAGCAACCTCCAATTCCTAGGCTCAAGCGAGTCTCCTGCCTCCACCTCCCAAGTAGCTGGGACTACAGGTGCCCGCCACAAGGCCTGGCCATTTTTGGGTTGCAACCGTCATTGTTGTTTGGCGGCCCGGGCTGGATTTGAAACCGCCAGCTCACGTGTACGTGGCTAGCACCTTAGCCCCTGAGCTACAGGTGCCGCGCCTGACATCTTTATTCTTTTTTTTTTTGAGACAGAGCCTCAAGCTGTCACCCTGGGTAGAGTGCTATGGCATCACAGCTCACAGCAACCTCCAATTCCTGGGCTCAAGTGAGTCTCCTGCCTCTGCCTCCCAAGTAGCTGGGACTACAGGCATCTGCCACAACGCCCAGGCATTTTTTGGTTGCAGCCACCATTGTTGTGTGGCGGGTCCGGGCTGGATTTGAACCCGTGAGCTCAGGTGTACGTGGCTGGCGCCTTAGCCTCTTGAGCCACAGGCGCTGAGCCCATCTTTATTCTTAAGAGAAGAGTGCCAGCACTATATACCAAGGATGGTGGGTTTGAACCCAGCCCCAGCCGAACTGCAACAAAAAAATAGCTGGGCGTTGTGGTGGGTACCTATAGTTCCAGGTACTTGGGAGGCTAAGACAAGAGAATCACCTAAGCCCAGAGTTGGAGGTAGCTGTGAGCTGTGATGCCACAGTACTCTACTGAGGGCCATCAAGTGAGACTCTGTCTCTGAAAAAAAAAAAAAAAAAAAAAGAAGGAAAGGAAAAAATAGACACGCACTTACACACCCAGAGATGAGGCAGATGTGGATAAAATAGTGGAGTTGTTAAGTGTAGTGGAATAGTGTTAATTTCAACTTTTCCCTATGCATTAATATTTTCAAAAGAAAAAGTTGTGAAAAGGAATTTAATCTTTACGCTTCCAGCCCTGTGGTTTACTTAGTTCTGGCATACAATAGGCACCCAGGAAACATTGGTTAATGAATGAAGCTCAAATCAGAGCCTAGCTCCCTTCCTCCTTTGTTTTTCTTTTCTTTTCCTTTTTTTTGAGACAGAGTCTCACTATACCACCCTCACAGCACCCTCAAATCTTGGACTTACGGGATTCTCTTGCCTCAGCCTCTCAGGTTAGTGGGACTATAGGCACCTGCCACAACACCGAGCTATTTTTGTTGTTGCGTTTGTCATTGTTGTTTAACTGGCCTGGCCCTGGTTTTGAACCCGGCAGCCTGGGTACATGTGGTCAGTACCACTGTTCTATGGGTGCCACTGTAACCACTGTTCTATGGGTGCCAAGCCTTATTTTATTTTTTTGAGACAGAGTCTCACTTTGTTTCCCTGAGTAGAGTACCATGGCGTCACAGCTCACAGCAACCTCAAACTCTTGGGCTCAAGCGATTCTCTTGCCTCAGCCTCCAGAGTAGCTGGACTACAGGTACCTGCCACAACACTGGCTATTTTGGATTTATTATGTATTTATTTATTTATTTATTTTTGTACAGACAGAGTCTCACTTTATTGCCCTCGGTAGAGTGCCGTGGCGTTACACAGCTCACAGCAACCTCCAACTCATGGGGTTAGGCGATTCTCTTGCCTCAGACTCCCAAGTAGCTGGGACTACAGGCGCCCACCACAACGCCTGGCTATTTTTCTGTTTTGCAGTTTGGCTGAGGTGAGGTTGGAACCCGCCACCTTTGGTATATGGGGCCGGCGCCCTACTCAATGAGCCACCCGCCCTGTATTTATTTATTTATTTTTGTTTACTGGCTATTTTTTTTTTTTTTTTAGACAGATCCTCAAGCTGTCACCCTGGATAGAGTGCTGTGGCATCACAGCTCACAGCAACCTCTAATTCCTGGGCTTAAGCGAGTCTCTTGCCTCCGCCTCCCAAGTAGCTGGGACCACAGGCACCCGTTACAACGCCTGGCCATTTTTTGGTTGCAGCTGTCATTATTGTTTGGCGGGCCCGGGCTGGATTCGAACCTGCCAGCTCCTGGTGTACGTGGCTGGTGCCTTAGCCCGTTGAGCCACAGATGCCGAGCCTACTGGCTATTTTTAAATTTTCTTTTCTTTTCTTTTTTAATTTTTTTTTGCAATTTTTGTCGGGGGCTGGGTTTGAGCCCCCACCTCTGCCATACAGGGCCAGCGCCCCACTCCTTTGAGCCACAGGCACCGCCCCCTGCTGGCTATTTTTTAGAGACAGGGTCTTGCTCTTGCTCAGGCTGGTCTCCAGCTGTTAAGCTTAGGCAATCCACTTGCCTTGGCCTCCCAGAGTGCTAGGATCACAGGCATGAACCACCATGCCTGCCCAGCCTAAAATTGTATTTATTTATTTGTTTGTTTGTTTGTTTATGTAGACAGAGTCTCACTATGTTGCCCTCTGTAGAGTGCTGTAGTGGCACAGCTCACAGCAACCTCAAACTCTTGGGCTTAAGCAATTCTCTTCCCTCAGCCTCCCAAGTAGTTGGGACTACAGGCGCCCACCACAATGCCCGGCTATTTTTTGGTTTGAACCTGTGAGCATGGGTGTATGTGGCCAGTACTCACTGAGCTACGGGCACCAAGCCAAGCCTACAATTTTAAATAGAGAAAATTGAAAACAGAAGCCTCACCCAGTTTGGCATTAAAACCCTTTCAGGGGAAAGAATGACTGTAGCTTTGATTATTTCTTTTTAACGTTAGGGTGGGGACAAAAACTAAATGGAATCAGCCTTGATAGGGAGGGGAAAGAATTGAGAAAAGATTACATACCCTCAGAGATGCAAACTAACCCAATCTATCCTTGAGCTTTGATTTCTTGTTCTGGGCTAATGAACTTCAGGAATTATAATTGATGTCCCTCCTCCATATCTCACCCCGCAGTCAGTCCCTCTGCACTGGCCCTGGTCCCTAAGGGAGCCCTGCCCTACAGCTCCCACCACCTGCCTCTCAGTTTCTGAAGTCCTTCCTGGCTTCCCCTTAGGGGTCATTGCTCCCTAAGAGTCGGTCACTGCCCAGTGTCTTCCATGTGTGTTCTGCTCTCTCCGGAGCCATGTGAAGCCAAACACCCTCCTCAAAATAACATCCCATGTGACAACACTGTTCCTGAGGGTGGGGAATGAGAGAAGGCGGCCAAACACAGGTAACCCGAGGCCCAGGCCTGCCATCCCCATGTCCCCCAGGAGGGTCTATCAGAACCCAGGGACACAGTGTGGGAAGACGGCACCAGGACTTGCTGGTGACAAAGGAAGGAGAGAACTTGAGGTGGAAAGTAGGAGGATCACTTGAGACCAGGAATTTGAGGCCAGCCTGGGCAGTAAGAAAGACCCATTTCTACAAAAAAACTAAAAATTAGCCAGGCATGGCGACACCTGCATGTGATCCCAACTCCTTGGGAGACAGAGGCAGAGGATCTCTTGGAGTTGTAGTGACCTCTGATGACATTGCTGCATCCCAGCCCTGGTGACAAATTAAAATCCTATCTCAAAAAAACAACAAACAAACAAACCAAAGATGCCTCCTAGGTTTGTGACTTCAATACAAAGAAACGGATGGTCCATTCACTGCGATGGAGAAGACTGGGGGCAGGGCACATTCCTGGAAGTGAGCGTTGAGGCGAAATCAAGATTCTTGTCTGAGATCTGACAGTGTGGAGATGCCAGTACAAAAGCAAGTGAAGAAGTAACCATCTACTACTATCAAGTGATCCATCCCGCCTCAGTCTCCCAGAGTGCTAGGATTATAGGTGTGAGCCACCACGCCCGGCCCCAGCTAATTTTTTTGGTTTTAGGAGAGGGAGGGGTCTTGCGTTGCTCAAGCTAGTCTCCAACTCCTGAGCTCAAGGGATCCTCAGTTTCTCAGAGTGCTGGGATTATAGGCATGAGCCACCACACCTGGTCTCAAATGATTTTTTTTTTCAGACATTTTTTTTGAAGGAATATTACGGAAATTTTAAAACTTACACAAAGAAGTTCGGGCTCGGTGGCTCACATCTATAATCCAGCACTCTGGTGAGTGGATTATAGATGAGCTCACAAGTTCGAGATCAGCCTGAGTAAAGAAGAGACCCTGTCTCTAAAAATAGCTGGGCGTGGTGGTGGCGCATGTAGTCCGAGATACTTGGGAAGCTGAGGCAAGCCTTTGAGGTTGCTGTGAGCTATGATGCCACAGTACTCTACCCAGGACAATAGCTTGAGACTCTGTCTCAAAAAAAAAAAAAAATCAATAAAAATAAAATAAATAAAAAAATACACTCTTGGGCAGTGCCTGTGGCTCAAGGAGTAGGGTGCCCGCCCCATATGCGGGAGGTGGCGGGTTCAAACTCAGCCTCAGCCAAAAACTGCAAAAAAAAAAAAAACAAATACACTCTCTTTACACAAAGTAGAGAGAAAAAGGTAATCACTCTCCATGCAACCCACACCTCAGCATTATCAACATTCTGATTTAAAAGTCACTTTAAGGTGCGGCACCTGTGGCTCAAAGGAGTAGGGCGCTGGCCC